>OY998146.1:16352892-16541177 GCA_963921925.1 Sphagnum tenellum
CTTAGGATTTATTGCTCATTTCATGATATGTCTTTCAGATTTTGCAAGAATGACTTCCTATTGTTTTTAGAGTTGGGTTTGGGTTTGATAAAACCATGGGGGAATTCAACCAAGTGAAATTCATTGACCTGATACTACTATATGCAAAAAGGCAGAGCTTGGTCTGGCAAATTGGTGAGATGAAAGAATGAAAAGAATAGTGCAAAATTAAAGTGGAAAAAGAATTAGGGTTTAAGGTTTAAGGTGGATGGGGGAATTAGACAGGGCTTAAATTTATGTGCAGAATGTAATTTACAAGCATAAAAGAGCAGCCGAACTTACATGTGGCTTTCTTCATGTTTGTAAAAATATGTATAACAAGCACCATTGAAACTAAAGTAAATTGGCCCAAGATGCTGCATTCACCAACTCCACAGACCATCAGCAATGCTTTGGGCAACATCATGACGACCCAGACAAGCTTTGGCAGTTAGGACTAAGACCATATAGACTCCTAGAGAGAGCACATCCCAATTGTCATGCTTTGAGAAGATTGAAACAATTTGCAACAGCTGAACCCTTATAAATTACAACAATTACAAGTATCCCTACTTCACATTGCCCTTCCTATTGTAGACACCGTGTTGCTGTGATGATGCTTGTGAGAATACTTCCAAAAGAAATATGGCACCAAAAAACAAAAGTGCAGGAGAAACCCCCCCCAAGATTTTGATATCAATATCAACAACTAACCCAACATATATTCTCAACATGTATTTTCTCCCTAAAATGTTGCAAATCGAATAGAGAGGCCATCTAACATAAGCATGAGAGCGATCATCAAGATTCGACCCAATGGTTGTTGAAGGTATTATGTGACTCCCCATCCTCCTGCTGTTGGAGTAGCAATTTCCTTCTTCTTCTTGGGAATGAAAACCTCATTACGATCGACATTACCCATGTTGCTGTGATCATGCATGTGAAAATACTTCTAGGAGAAATACGACACCAGTAAATAAGAGTGCAAGAGAAACCCCCCCCCCCCCCCCCCCCAAGATTTTGATACCAATATCAATAACAAACCCAACATATATTTTCCACAATGCCAAAGACATATAAGAACGTATGCGTGCACTCATTGCGCATCATGGTAGTGCTTTGGCTACTTTGACGGCCCTTCGGCAACACCCATAAGCTCAACTGAATGACAAGCACATTGACTCTTTAAAAAATCATGTTCCACATAGTAATGTTCCAACAGAATTCAATTAAGACACGTCGAAATCTGCACGTGAACATTACAATCGCCTACAGAGAGAACGTTGTGCTAGGCAATGTACAAAGCTGGTTGCGACATCTGAAACACCACAAAAGCAAAGTAATTATCTATGTCGAAAATGACGAACCGTACAATAAACAACAACACATGCACAACCTACTTTTGGCAATGACACATTGCAATTGTTTGCAGAGTCGGCCAGGCCATTTAAAACACCACAAGAGTGAAATGATCTATGTTGAGAACGAAGAATCGTACAATAAGCATCAACATGTGCACAACCTTCTCTTGGCAATGATGCATTGCAATTGTTTGCAGAGTTGGCCGGGCCATTTGAAACACCATAAGAGCGAAATAATCATCTGCGTCAAAAATGGTAAACCATACAACAAACAACAACACATGCACAACCTTCTCTTGGCAATGATGCATTGCAATTGTTTGTAGAGTTGGCCGGGCCATTTGAAACACCATATGAGCGAAATAATCATCTGCGTCAAGAATGGTAAACTGTACAACAAACAATAACACATGCACAACCTTCTCTTGGCAATGATGCATTGCAATTGTTTGTAGACGAAGACGTGTCAGCCTTGGCATGATGGGATTGTGGATAAATGGACATAATTTGTGGATTCTACAATGCAAAAATGTGGATTAAAGAACAATTGGCAAAGTTGAGGAATAACAACCCACAGTTTTCTTTGTGTTGTGAGAATGGCAAAATTCTATTGCCGAGTTTTCTTGTAACACCGTAAGAGCTGGAAGTTTTGTTAACCAGCAAAGAAAGAAGTGCCGTCAAATTTCGAAATCAGATTCACATGTACAATTTGATGTTGGCATTCACTTCACTTGATGCCAAAATTCATGAGTCAGTAACAAAAGGCATTGGATCGTACTCCTTTTACATTTAGGGTGAGCTTTATCACAAAATTGGATCCTTTTGTCCTGTCCAAGGACAATGTCCATAGTTTGCAAAGTTGTACATTCATGATACAGAAAATGAACGTTAAAACCACCATGTCGTTATGCCATTGCTTGATCCAACGACGTTGGATCGGTTGTTGACCATGATGTATAATATCAATCCCTATGTCAAAGTGTTCAAAATGGCAAGGGATATGATGGCAATAAAAGGTGTTCCCACGAATTTGAAATTGCGTTTCATTGCTTCTTGAACAAAGGATGCCCGCTGATACAATGTGCCAATGGCTGATGAAGTCGTTACATCGATGGTAAGAGATGGTTCTTTGGCTGTAGACAGGTGTGATGTCTTCGTTGTTAAGCAAGCTGGCCCGTTTCAACACATTTCTGAACTACATGTGGGATACATGGCTCTACATTATCAGTTGTTAATTCCTTACGGTGAGGATGGATGGCATCCGAATATTCCGCTCAAGATGTTGATGCAGATTTGGATGAAGACCATGCAGAAGAATTTGAGCGTCATAGAAAGCATCACAATGTGACAATGGTCGAATTTTATGGTTATCAACTTCAACATCGAGACATTGATGGCATTGCATTACTTTGGGGTGACTGATTGAGGCAGTAATACATTATGGATGCTTATGTGGCTGTCGAACGAAATTGCTTGAGGTATTTACACCTGAATCAAAAAAAGTTTCGTGCAAATCTCTATTAAGGCCTTTAAGACACCATTGCTGTAAGTGACAATAATGTCGTTGCCATCAGATAGAGGGTCATTTTGCCATTTTCTTTCACACGAGGTCCACATAGTATGGTTAAGAATTATCAAGATGCCATGGCAATTTACAAATGGGCCTGCTACCCAGATGCGTTTGTTACATTCACTTGCAATCCCCAATGGCCTAACATTAAGAGAGCGTTGCTACCCAAACAACAACCTCAGGATCGACCGGATTTGGTAACCCAAATGTTCAAAATTGAGCTAAAGGAGTTGATTAATGACATTCACAAGAAGCATATTCTAGGATGCATGATTGTGGGAATCTATGTCATTGAGTTTCAAAAGCGTGGGTTGTCGCATGCACACATTCTCATCTTCTTTGCCAAAGACTGCAAGCCACACACAGTCGAGGATGTAGACCGCATGATTAGTGTTGAACTTCCAAATCCAAAGATAAATAGGTTGGCCCACGAGACGGTTGCCAAATGCATGATGCATGGTCCATGTGGAGCTGCGTTTCCAAATGCCCCATGCATGGAAGATGACAAATGCAAAAAGTAATATCCACGCAAGTTCTAATCCGAGACGGTGGCGGATGTAAACAATTATCCTATTTATCGACACATAGATATGGGGCGCATAGTTTTGGTTCACAATGTTGAATTGGACAATCGTTGGGTGGTACCGCACAATGTCTATTTGTCGACCAAATACGATGTGCACATCAATGTTGAGGTTTGCAACAACATTCGTGTAGTTAAGTGTCTATTCAAGTACGTTTACAAAGGACATGATCATGCAGCTGTTGAAATTTCACGCCAGAGCGATAATGCCACCGAAGGAAATGTGGTCAAAGTCGATGAAATTAAAAAATATTTCGATTGTCGCTATGTATCTACATCGAAAGCAACGTGGCACATCTTCAAGTTTGATATGCATGAGTGGTTTTTTATCGTTGAGCATCTGCAATACCATTTGCCTAATCAACAAATGGTGTTATTCAACAATGACGATGATGTGTAGGAAGTGGCAGCACGATCAGCCATTTCCAAAATGATGTTGACAGAATGGTTCAAAATAAACCAAGAATCGGAAACTGCACAGAGCCTTGTGTTCGATCAATTCCTTCAGCAATGGGTGTGAAATCGGAAGTTGAAGCGATGGACAATGTGCAAGAGAGGCTTTGCCATTGGTTGCATGTATTATGCAACATTATTATTTGTAGATACTGTTGAATTTCGTCAAAGGTGCCACATCCTACGAGCATTTGCAGATAGTGGATGGCACAAAGCACGACACATTCAAAGATGCGTGCATTATAATGGGTTTCCTTGTAGACGATAATGAAAGGCATAAGCCTTGGAATAAGCCGATCTTTGGGCCTCAAGACGATAGTTGCGTGACATGTTTGCCTCCATGCTGATGTTTTGTGAGGTGATGAATCCTAGACAACTATGGGATGCACATTGGGAGTCTTTGAGCGATGACATTGAGGCAATGACATGTTGCGAACGTGATGATCCAACTATTACCCTTTTTGAGGATGCGCTAAAGGATTGTACATTGTACGAAATTGATTAGGTTCTCATTCACAACGGCCATCGCTCGAAAGATTTTCCAACGCTTCCCAAGTCTAATTACGTCCCTTTTATTCATGGAGGAAACCGATTGGTCCAAGAAGAGTTGACTTATAATCAACATTCATTAACCATAGATTTAGACGATGCAGAAGATAGGCTCAATGATGATTTGCATAGCGCATACGAAATTATTTTGAATGCCGTGACAAACAAAGATGGCAAACTGTTCTTTATGTATGGCAATGGTGGAATCGGTAAAACATTTATTTGGACAACACTTCTATGTTGTGTACGAGGACAAGGAAAAATTGTGCTTACAATTGTTTCATCAGGAATTGCATCTTTGTTGCTTCTAGGCAATAAAACCGCCCATTCAAGATTCAAGATTCCGATTGATCTGTACAATGAGTCAACTTGCAACATCACACAATAGATGAAAATGGCCAAATTGGTGCATAAGCTGATCTAATCATTTGGGATGAGGCATCGATGATGCATTGTCGAGCTTTCGAAGCTATCGATTAGACCACGCATGATTTGATGCAATTGGATGATGCACATGCAATCAAAAAGATCTTTGGTGGGAAAATCGTGGTCCTTGGTGGGGATTTTCAATAGATCCTACTTGTTGTTCCCAAGGGAGGACAAGAAGACATTGTTAGTGCTTTGTTGCCTTGATCGCATCTTTGGCAGCATGTTACAATTCTTCGTCTTCATATCAACATGCAAGTCATGGCAACCAATTTTGAAGAGCAGCGAAAATTTGCCAAATGGGTGTTAAATGATGGAGACAGTAGTCTTCTTGCCATTGTAGAAGAAAAAGGTGTTGATCCAGATTGGATCAAGATTTCATCCCATATGAAGCTACCAACAGAAGATTATAACTTAAGAAGATTAATCTGAACCATCTATCCAGATCACCAACGCCACTCTAGAGATGCCATGTATTTTATGCAACGTAGCATTATGGCCCCCAAAAATATTGATGTTGATGCAGTTAATAATGCAATTTTTGAATCGCTATCTGAAGAATTGCACACGTATCTAAGCGTAGATTCTTTGGTTCCGACAAAAGGTGCAAGTGATGTTGTAGGAGTTTCAATGGATTCATTGTATCTGGTGGAATTTCTGAACATTTTGCAATTCAACGGTATTGCAAATCAAAAGCTGGAATTCAAAGTGGGCATGCCAATCCTTTTGTTGCGCAATCTCAATCAATCAAAAGGATTGTGCAATGGTACGAGGTTGATTGTCAAGAGATTGGGTCAGCGTGTCATTGAAACGGAGATCATCACAGGGAATAATGTCGGTAAATGTGTGTTCATACCCTACATCATCATGTCCCCTTCCGGGATTGATTGGCCATTTCTTTTGTGTCGTTGTCAATTTCCTGTTCAAGTGGCATTTATGATGACAATCAACAAGAGTCAAGGTCAGACATTGAACAATGTTGGGGTATATTTGTTGTTTCTGGTCTTTTCCCATATGTTGCATGGTCAATTGTATGTTGTTATCTCACGGGTCACAAGCAATGCAAACATCAAGATTTTCAACAGCCAGGGTCTCGATGGATACATGCGGAATGTGGTATATAGAGAGGTTTTGGAAATGTAGTTTGTAGTTGTAATTTTGTAATATTTACCGTCAAATACACACACACATGTGCATTAGGCATGGGGTTCAAACTAGTACAAACTAATAATAAGAAATGGTTTCCTTTTACATGACAAACATTTAAAGGAATTTTTTTGGTTGTAGTGGGTTACCCCCCTTTGAATTCAAAAGGAATTTGATAAAAAAAAAAGTCTAAAAATTCATTGTTAAATTAATTTTTTGTTCAAGCTGATATAGGTGCATGAAATGCACCCTTAATATATCATAGCCTTTTATTAGTTCCCATAAGTGACACATAATATATCCTCATGCCTAGAGGTCTTAAGGGCAGACATTAAATCAACAATGATGAGTTCTTATTGCAGACAATACAAAAGTATTGTCTACTGTTTTCCTACTTTTGTCTTTTTTTTTTTTTTCCCTTGGCTGCCCAATTGTTGGACTAAGATGTGTCTAGTGATGACTAAACACATCTTGGTGCTGCTCAAAGACCAAAGTGTGCATAAACCAAGCCCAAATTATTTGTCTAGGCATCATCCACCTTTTTCATTAAAAGATGGATGGGGCAAAGGGCAGACCCCAAAAAAAAAACACAAACAATTCTTTTGTATTGTCTACAACAAGGACCCATTGTTGATTTAAAGGCCTCTAGTTTTAAGGACCACCCATTCAAATTATCACAAAATTAATATGAACTAGTTCTAATGCCTCTCATATTTTCATATGAGTAGGAGGCAATGAAGAGACAAACCTCAAAGCTGAATGATCTAAAAATAAAATGAATTCATATTTGGTATGCATAAATTACTAGGCCTTGTTGAACTCTTTGAGAAAATGATTGTCGAAGGTTTTTTTTGGGGCGGGGAGAGTGTCCACCCATTCAAAAGGAGGAGGTTAAAGGCTCAAAGAAGACGATGAATTCAAAGAATTCTTTGCCACCTATAAAGGCCTTTTGCCCTTCAGAGATTCATACTTCCAACATTTCAATGAAATACCATAGTACCTTGGCAGCTTGGACACTAATGATGTTATTTTCAGAAATGTTGAAATTCTTGAAAATTGATTTTTTTTCAATGAACAAAACCTTGTGAAGGAAAATATTGAATCTTCACAAAGTATCATGTTTCTTAAAAAAATTTATTTCACGGACATTTATTGAAGTTTCCAAGGTATTACAATAGTTATGAATTGTTGTTACCAATCATTTCAACCAGGGGTATTTCTTTTCAATTTTTTGATATCAACAAGTTAATTGATTACCAACATACTATTAGCAAAATTAGTTGAATTTACATTAGAAAACAGAGAACTCAAAAAAAATTCCAATTCTTTTCTTCAAAAAATGATAAAACTTGTTGAGAAAAAATATCATTTATTTTGATGGATATTAATTTTGAATTTATCAAAATATTCTATACACTCATTTAGCTCAATAATGTTCTCAAATTTAAGATATACCTCATATTTACACAAGGGACCTGAGTGTTCAAAATCAAAGCTCTTGGTGAGTACTGGTGCACTGAGATGGTTTCATATTGTTTAGGGGCACTTTAAACAAAGGTCCAAGGAGCAAGATCCAATGAAATCAAGCATTCCTATTGGTCAAGAGTTTTAAATTGGTCACAAGGATTTTAGACAAGGGTCCAAAACAAATCAAATTATAATTTAGCTTATATGCCATCATTTTTGAAGGAAAATCAATTGGTCCAAACCAAATAAAAAGAGCTTAAAGGAGAGCTCATAGTTTGGAGAACCAAAGTCTAAGCTAGGGTCCAAGGTTGTTCATTTTTTTGTTTTTTTCATTGTTTTCTTTTACCTTTGTTGCTCAAATTTGGAGAGAATAAAAGACATGCTATGGATTGAGAACATTGTTGAGAGCAAATCAACTTTCCCATTTTTTACCAATTCTAGATTTGACACAACTAGTTTGTGAATGTTCACAAGGTGGTTGCTAGGAGTTCATTTCCAGCTTTTCCTAGTGCATGAAATGAAGGTGAAAACAGAAAACTAAAAGGACCATGAAAAAAAGAAAAAAGAAGAGAAAAAGAAACCAAATGTTAACCTAATTTTCTCACATGTCAATCACACTTTTTTGATATTGGACCCTTGAATTGGACCCAAGCCTTTTAGACACTCATTGTACCTTAGGAAAAATGGTTTTTTTAATTTGAAGAAGGGTCCAAGTCAATGTTCAATTTGCTTCAAATTGATCCCTGGGCTTTTGGTCCCTGGACCCTTGTCTAAAGTGACCCTTAGACCTATCTACTACAGATCACTGCAAAAGTTGCTTAATATTGAATAATTTTGTCCCAAAAATTTCAACAAAATCAAGATATTTCTTGTTTAGAAAAATTGAGGTGTGCTCATGCTACTATTGGAAAGCTCTTGATGAGTGAGGTTTCTTGGAGGTGACTTTGTAAATGTCTAATCAGGACTATGTTGTGAATATACTAAATTTTAAGAATCATTTGGAAGTCCTGGAGAAATTAATGTTGAGTAACAAGTTCAAGTTCACACAAGTGAGATGCAAATTTGAGTCCATTTGCCTCTTGCAGGTCTAAGTGGTGTAGTGTTTAAATTCAGCACTTGCTCAACCTTGTGGTTTGTTATTGTGCTTTAGGCTGGCACTTCCAAGGCAATACACAAATGGAAAGCCATCTTGCACAATTTCTAATGGAGTGGCCAAGACCAATCAACATGAATGCAAGTTAGTTGGAACTAGATAGTTTTAAGATGCATGTCATAAGGTTTGGGGTCTAGTTCTCTCATAGACCTTGAAGAAACTCTCACTGCAAGTCTCCTTTGCAAATGGAATACTTTGCCACTTGAAACTAGGTGGTCACTCAAGTCTCAATGTACTCTTATGAGATATAGGATGATTTGAGCCAAGCCTTACATGCTCTCTTGTAAACAGTTGTGGGTGTTGCACCTGATAACCCCGGTAGGAATATTTTGCACAACCCATTCATTTGTGGGAATTTCACAAGAGTCTCGGATGATGGCGCCATCGGGATGGCAAGATCTTGGAGACTGGGGTGATGTGCTGCAATCTAATTTTCCGTTGGGATGCAGTCTACCCAACTGCCATCGGAAAGATGGAAACTCTCGCTAGCAGGACCATGCCTGGGAAGATTTGTGTTGTCTCGGAATGCTCGTAGTCTTCTTGATGGGGCTGAGATTGTTCTCGCTGCTTGTGATGACTCTACCAGTAGGAGTAGCTGAATACACAAAAACAGCTACTACGACCCGCCAGATTGACATGCTCCAGCTTGCAGCTCGATCAGTACTCATGGATACTGATCTTGCAGTGGGCTCCATAGATATTCCCTCTCGACTTCAGCAAAGTTCGGCAAAATCTGCAAGGGGTCAAGAAGGCAAGGTCGATAGGTGATCAAAATTAGCTCATCGTCTCTTTAGTAATACTACAATCGAGCTGCACTACTTATCACTGAGGCGCTCCTCTCTTCATTGTCAGAAATCAGGTTTACAACTGATGGAAATCAGATTGACTGACTGCTTAATCATTTGAGGTCCCTGCATTAAGCTGCTGGATTAGAGCTTCGACGTGTAAACTTACAAATCCAAGATGACAACATTGCTGATAATTAGAGAATATAATTTAGAGCATCTCCAGCGGTGCTCAGTATGTGACCCTTGCAAAAAAATTTCTCAAATCCAAATTTTAGTTACTTTTTTTATTCCAACCCCACCCATGAAACTGAAACTGAGACAGCAAATAGACAGGTAGGAGACTACCAGTACTAATAGCAACCCACTTGGACCAATCAAAGTATCTAGCCAATTGGAAACACGAATAAATTCATTTTGACTGTTCCAAGGCTACACTCAAAGATACATGTGCATCTTTCGAGGGTCACAGGAGTCTTCCAGTGGATCCACTGGATTTGACTTGTTACCTCAACCAAGATTTCCAATGCAGAGCCACATACTGAGCACAGGTGGAGATGCTCTAAGAACTTTGTACGGCCATGCAGAACGAGCTGCACAACTCTAGTTCTCAAGCACCCTGCTGTAGCTAGATAAAAAATTCATCTTAAAATAGTATAAATTTTTTTATGGAGCTTGATCAGTGCAGATCTCTAATATTTCAGAAAGCCCCGGGGAAAACGTCGCACCTGAGAATCCACGTAACAATTAGGAGCTGGCGAGTGTTTTTCAGCTGCTGATGATGTTGATCAAACCGCACCGGTACTAGATCTGGCAGTTGTAGCAGGAAAACAATAACCACCACAACAGAGTGTTAGACGACTGTGCAGGCACTGCAAAAGTTGATGATCTATATAACCTCTTGCGTCTAGTACAGTTTCAAATTCCTGTGCAAGTTAGCTGCTGGGTCCAGGTTGCTGCTGCAGCTTTGGATGATGACTAGGGAACCTACCCAGACACTTCACTGAAAGGAAAAAGTTGAGTTCTGGAGCTTGCAAAGCCTGGTATTTACAAGTTGGCGGTTGGGTCGAGCGAGCTGATCCGAGTGATCTGCATCTACAAACATCCAGTTCTAGCAAGGTGTACGCTTTTTTAACTAATTGAAATAATTGCTTGTGCACGTGCAGGACTATTTTGAGAGTAATTGCAACATGCAACTTGCAGTAGAGTATTATTGATCAGACTCTACACTCTAGAGTTGTCCATGTTGACATCAGCTGCCAAGTCTAGTACCTAAGAAAACTACTATATTATATATATTAGCTTACAGGATTACTTACAGGGATCATATATCCATTGCAGATTCACAACTAGTCCATAACATTTATATATATATGATCCATTCATCAGCATTAAACAGCAGCTAGGTGTATGCATGTTGCTGCAGCTGCTGGTGCCTAGTTAGCCATGATAAATTTATGGTTCATTCTTGAAGCTAGGAACCATGAGAATAGAACCATGATGAGGACTTCGGTGCTGGTCCGGTGTGCAAATTAAATGAAGCATTTGACAAGGGCCTCAAGTGGCAAATGTTACAAGAATGTTCCAAGTCAGTTATTATGGATCAAGAGGCTTGTAAACTACAGTACAGAGTTAAGTACTGTGCATTCGCAATCAGTTTATGCGGTTATGGCTCCCAATTTGTTCAAAATCTGGCCATAATGGGCTTTGCATTATGGCTCTCACTGGGAGCCATAAACCAACAACACTCTAGTAAGTAAAGAACTTTTCAAAATTTGGGTCTTTGTATTTGAGAGAGCCCAGAATTTCCAGTTTTCAATTTCAGGGATCAAACAAATTTAGTGTAAAGGACCTTTTTCTCCAAAGAGAATTGTCCCCTGCACTTTTGGGGTTTAGGGTTTAGTAGCTTTCAGTACAATTTTGTATGATGTCTAAATTGAAAATATTCTTTATGTCAGGGAAGAAACCCCATTGAGGCTCTTCCTGGATTCTGGAGCCCCAGGAAAAGGGGGTTCCCTAATTGTCCAGTAGAAAAAAAAAACATATCTATATATATATAGTGTGGTTTACTTGTGGAGTTCAATTGTTCAACTTCAAACCAGTGTTGGGTTGGTACCCAGTAAATGGTGGGTGCAAACCGCTGGTTCCAAATTCTTTTGTGGAGGTCAAATTTTCATATTTTCCCTAATTCCAACAAATTATGATTTACATGTGCAGGTTGAGCCTCTTGGATCAGAATATGTAAATGTAAGTTAAATGATGGTGTATCCAAAGATCTTACAAGTAAACCTAATTTAGATAAATTATTACGCTTTGATTTGGGGAATTGTGATTTAACACATTTGCCAATGTTGCCTAATTATTGGGTAAAAGCACATTACAATGGACAATTTTGGAAGTCACAGTGGCAATTTAGTCTAAGTGAGTCCGGTGTTGTTGCATTGTATTCAAATCTATTTGAGAAACTTGGCAGAAGTGAGATGAAAAATTGAAACATACATTTTAATCTTTCAAACCCAAAAAAAAATTTACCAAAAGGATAAATGTTCAATTCAAAGTGGACTTTTCAAAGAATGGTACATCCAATGTCACAATTTAAACTACCCTCAAAAATTTATCATTATGGACTTTTTTCTTCTGGTGGAGTTGAAAAGTAAGCTTATATATTTTTACTACAACACATTGAAATACCATAACATTTAAGATGAAAAAATCAAGCAAGAAATTCTTTTCAAATAATTTAGATTTAAAATGAAAATTTCAAATTTATAAAATCCATTTTGATATCTAAATTTATTTTTTCAAGGCTTGTATTTTTAGAGGTCTTCAAAAAGAGTTTAAATTATGGTGGCATGAACTTGGAAATGGAAAAATGTGTGAACTTCAACATCATTTAATTTTTTTTTTGGAAAAAAACACTAGATTTGGATTGTAAAAATGGACTTTCATACAACCTTTTTTGGTGAGCGTAGTGTGCATTTACCCTATTTGTCCATATGATACATTAGTTGGGTCCACCAACTTTCTTTTTGACTTTCATTAATGAAAATATTAAATGGATTACATTGATGCTAGCTTTACACATGTTGAATAAAAATTATATGGAAATTTTGGAAAATTTTGATGAACTTGAATCTAAACATTTCACAGATCTTGTCAAGTCTAATCTAGTTACATGCACATGTTATTACGATCATCGAATGGCTACATTTCATAACCTTTTGAAAAAGGATTCATCCATCTATGGTAAAGTTGATGATTTTTTATTTTGTAATAGAATTTCAGAATAGAGGAAATGAACACGATCATGGTTTGTCGTTGATAAAAAATGGCCCAACATATGGTGTAGATAGTAATGAAATTATTGAACAATTTGTCAACAAATATGTAACATCTAATAACTCATTGTTTCCTTCACATTTGAAATATTCACATATGCATAAACATAGACAAACTTGTAGAAAAAAAAACCAAGTTGTTTGTCAATTTCATTATCCTTTGCCACCTATGCCTTGGATTGAAATATTAGAACCATTAAAAAAACTTTGTTATTTGGCATAAGAAAAAAATTGTCAAATATTACAAATAACCTTAAACAATATGAAAATGGGAGTTGATATCTCATGTGAAGATTTTCTTAATCAATTAAACCTAGAATTCCCCACGTATATCAATTATTTGTGTTAGAGATTTACAAAACCCTTTTTTTTTTTTGAAAAGACATGTGAAAAACATTAAAACAAATGTTTATGCAATAAAAGTTGCAACAATATGGGAAACATACACTAACATACAATTCATTCCTGACCCATATGCTACAACAAGTTATTACACATCATATCTCCCAAAAATTAATAGAATTATCACCATTGAACTTCAAACCATTATTAAAAAAATGTGAAAATGGAAATGTTGACACAAACTTAAGGGTAAGAAAATTAAGTAATGTTTTTTTAACCCGTATAATTTTTTATGTCTTTGTTTAAATCAGCCAATAATTTTTAACGCACAACAAATGTCTGCTCAATTAGTAACTTATAAAGTTTTATCTTTACCTTTTTATCATGCCTCAAAATCATTTTCATTTTTTAATACATCACCTTGATTTGAATGTGCATTTGTCCTTAAATCGAACAAAAAATTGAAAGAGGTATTACTAGATTCCACTAACATCAAAGAAAAATCTATGATTGATAAATATTTGGAACGTCTTGAAACATTACATAATTTAGCTTTAAATGAGTTTGTAACGTATGACAATTCAATAATCATGATTTCAAAAAAAACGCACTCCTGTAATAATTTGATATGTTAATTACAATAAACATCAAGAATTTGAAAATTAGTATCAAGAACAATTATTGTTGTTCCGTCCATTCACAACTTGGAAATCATGGCATGATGCATACAACATATATGAAAATTTAATAAATGATGTATGTTTAAATTTCATCTATAAATTTTAAAATGATGTGCATGGGTTAGAAAATTAGGTTGACCTCGAATTATGTGCACATGACCTTGTAGAAATAAATAATGATAGTTTTTGGATGGATAAATTTGATAGTGTTGATGAAAAATGTTCTCCCAAACTTGTCATTAATTGCACAGAAATTGAACATTATGATATTTGATGTTAATTTCATGTAAAAGCACAATGTACGTCATCAATCATTTTGTGCACAATTGAAAAAAAAGATGAATTGATATCGAATGAACTTTTTTTTAAATTGATACCAAAACTTTGAAAATTAAACAAATAACAACCTACAATGTTTGATGACCGCATGTACAAGAAAAGAATGCATGTGAATCAACTAAAACATTTATTCCTCACAAGAGGAGTAGGTGTTGGTAAAACATTCACACTCCTACTTATGATACATGATTTTAAAACATTATAATAGAAAACTTGGTTCTAATCCCCTGAAACAAACAGCAATTTTAATGGCATTCACATGCAAATTGGCATTCAATATTGATGGCACTACTATCCACTCAAAACTAAGCCTTCCATTAAATTGCAAACATTTACAATTTTTGTTAGTAGAAAGATTCAATTCTTTATCGAAAACTTATGATGAATTATAATTTCTACTGTTAGATGAAGGTTCTCTTATGGGTAGTAGAATATTTTTTTTTATCAACCTTTGTTTTAGATTCATCAAACATACACATAGTCATTTCTTTGGAAATATGGATGTCATAATAATTCATGATTTGTATCAAACACCACCTTTTGAAATAATTGAGAGTTCCAAAAAACGTTTGATAACATTGATGCATTAGTAATTAATTTCTAATTAGATTACATTCATTTTTTTGAACTCACTTAGGTCATGCATCAAATTGATGACCAATTTATTGAAGTCCTCAATAGATTTCAAACTACAACCCACAATCTTATAAAAATTACTATCGCAACCTTATCCTTAAGCTCACGACCAAGGCAAGGGCTTACAAAGGTGAAGGCCAAGTATGAAGCCCGGGAATCACATTTCATACTCCCGAGAGTGCAAAGGAGTGTAAGGGAGTGTGAGGGAATGAACCTTCACACTCCCAAGTGAGCCCCCACTTTGGGAATTGGAGTCTCAGTGAACTCCCGAATCTTCAGAGAGCAATTACAAAATTAAAACCCATTAGATTGAAAAGTTCCTTATATCATTGCAAAACTATTAGAACTTAGATATCTAAAATGGGCTCACATGACCCATTTGGACATTTAACACACAAGTTATGGCCAAAAGAAGGGTCGAGACTCAAATTGCCAATTTGACTACCGACCATTAAAAGTCGGGAATTGCCCCGATTTCCTTGTGTGCAAGTGGTGTGTGACATACCGTTGAAAATATCTCAACAAGGGATACAACTTTGCTTTCAACCTCATCTCAATCAAAGGTTTACACGCAAAATTATGGGCTCCCAAAGTCATAAAAGTCTTAGATGTGGGACTTTCAAGACTCTCACTTGGGAGTCCCGGGACAAAATGACATTTGGGTGCTAGTCTCGTGGTTAGGCATAGAGTATATTATAAGGGGGAAGGTGGTGGCTTCCCCCAAGTCCGGGTCGTGGTGAGTTTTGTGAGTTTGAGTTTGCCTATGGCTTGTCCTAGCACCAAAAGTGCTCCAGCTATGCACTAACCAACTTGTTGTTTGGTTTTGTGCAGGTCTGTGTGAGTGAATGATTGCTTGTCATTCTTCCTAATCCCATCCCGAAGCTCTAACACACCCCTGTACCCCTAAAATGTTGTGAGCCAAGGAACATGCCTCAACTTCTTATTTTTTCGTTGTTTTCACCTCATACTCACATTTGAATCTATCAAGGAGCTTGAGAATACATCAAATACATTACTAAATCACATTTGCTTACGTTTGCTTCCAATTGATTTAAATTTCCCTTACATCTAATATATTTAAAAATTAACAAAAAAAAAATGATCATTACTACAAAATGTGGGTGTAATTCATTAGTCCCCATTCATTAAACAAGTGAACTACAACTAGTGAATTCACTCAAAATCTACTAAAATCATTTGGCGTACATGGACACCTTTTGTTGTAGTGGATTTTTTTTGTCAAAACACTAAAGGACAAGAATGTGTTTTTGATGTTGATGACCAACACCATGACACATGCCCCAAACATTTCAAACTAAAAAATGACCTATCACAAATAACAAGTTTGCATTCCAAAATTCAAATCAAAATTGGAATGTTAATAGAATTATGTGTTGGGAATTATGCCATTCATGACAAATTATTCAATGGAGATGATGGGGTTTTCCAATATGTCACCAAGTTGCAAAATAATGAATTCCTCAAATCAATTGGTTTTAATAATCCTAAAGCAGGATTTATAACTAGAATACAAAATCGACATTTGTACACAACCCACATTTATGAAACAGGGACACCGATACAACCAATTTTTAAAGAGATATAAGTCAAAGAAAATTCAACTCATTCAATCACACATACTCAATACCCAATACAACCAATTGTGGCACCTACAATTCATCAATCTCAAGGTTTAACTTTTGATTTTTTAGCATTTGATCCTAGTGGAATACATCATCATGGACTAACTTACACAACATTATCTTGTGTAAGAGAAAAAGAAAACTTGTATTTAATTGCACCTTTAGTTGAGGCAAACTTTAAAGTTGACAACTGCATTTCAAATGAAATGCAATGTTTAAAAACAATAGCTCAATGGCAATTGTGTGTACCATATTTGCAACGTTTTAGACAAACACACACAACAATTCAATCATTGAACACAAGATCTTTATTTTTTCATTTTCAAAATATTGAAATGGATCACAATTTGCAAATATTTCATATTTTATGCTTGAATGAAACTAAAGTCAAAACTTAAAATAAATCTTCACATCAATGTTCAAATCACTCAAAATACAAATCAATTGTTACATACAGGAGCCAAGGAACCATGTTATTATACGATAGAAGTATTGTACTTGATTCATGTGAATTTGTAACTATATATAGATCAGAATTCATAGTTGCATCTTTCAATACCAACACTCGTGGAGTAGTTCACATCATTGTAGTTTATAAGCCCCTATCTTTATCTTTAACATTTTTTTAATCTACACTTCATGAATTAAGATCAAAATCTCCCCCTATTTGTTCAATAGTTGTTTTAAGGGACTTTAACGTGGATGTACTGAAAATACAAACTTCAAAAGTAAGACATTTATTTGAGTTTATGGCTATCAATAAATGAAACTTCAATTTCAAGAAAGCACAACAATATATGGTTCACAACTAAATCACATTTGGTCAAACAATCCATCAGAACAATGTGTATTAGGAATGACAATGGCTTTTTGGACAAATTACAAACCTATTCATTTTGCATTTAAATTACTAGATCATGTCCCACAATTTCATTGCCTATAATGTTCATTTTCTTAACATATAATAATGGGCAGAGCCATTATGTGATGAACTACTTGCTTTGGATTTTGGTTGTGTTGTTTTTGTTTTGGGAGATTAACTTGTAGTCTTCTAAGAAACCAAATTTGAAAATTTTGCATGCATAACCTTTGTGCATATCCATCATGTTTCAAAAACTGAAATTTAGAATATTCAAAACTGGTAGATGAAGAGAAAAAATAAAATTATTTGTAACCGGCTACTACAGTAGATTGATTTTTTTTTTCCTTGGATACATTACCTTCTTTGCCCAAAATAAAATAAAATTTGTTATTTGTATCCACATGTTAGGTCTAGATGTTGATAACCAAACAACACTAGTATAAACATGTATTCTTTTTGCAACTTGACTCAAATGACTCAACAAATTCCCAATAGCACCTCAATTCTTGATCTAGAATCTATTTGGGAAATATAATTTATTATCATAGTACACTTCAAGGTTGGGTGCTCTAGTGCTGAATAATTATTTTAATTTTCAAAATCCACTTTGACAAAATTATTATTATTATTATGAAATTTTGGCAATAAATACAAACAGCTTTTTTGGTAGCTTTCTATGGATTTTGAACCTCTAACGTAATGAAATCAATTTTTATTTGGGGCAGAATTTCATCATTTGGCAACAAAAAGAAAGGATTGCAACTCTTACAAAGGATTTTTTAGAAAAAAACTCAATTCACCAGATTTTGGCATTCCCTTGTACGACATTGCCAAATTATAGCAGGGTTTCAAAAAAAATTTACTTTTCTCATTATTTTGTAGCCAAACTTGGCTAAGTCTTCTTCAAGTGGACCACTAGTCCACTTACCTTACAAATTTGGGGAAAAAGAAACTTCAAATGAGACCTTTTGTAATGTTTGATATTGCTTATCTTAACAAAAATGGGAAAAAATAATGCTTGACCAAATTACAAAATAATTTTTTTTGGGCCAATTATTATATACTTGCTCTATAATGGTGGTGTGAAGCAAGAAGCTCTTGGGTTTCCATCAATTTTTTGTATCTTTCTCTCCCTCATAATTTCTTTAAATTTTGACGTTTCAAACAAATAATTTTTTCAAATATTTAACATTTCCAACAAATATTTTTTAATTGTCACTGAGTATAAAAATGTACTACAATATTTCAAAGTACATAATGTGAAATAATAGTGAACACCATTTGTGGGTAGGAATGATTTTTTTTTGGGGGGGTAACACAATACCAACCCAACTAACAAATTGTTGGTAATACACCCCCCCAACAAGTTAGGCTTAGTGACAAGGGTCAGGGCAAGGCTTTCATCTATCTTTTGGCTGAAGTGGTGATCATCCATAAGAGGCTTTAGCCAGATTTGGCTACATACTAGATATGAAAGTTTAAAAAAAATCCAGAATCCTTCTTTAGTTTTGGCTACCTACTGGAACTTATCATAAAAATATGGCGAATTTGGGCCATTTTTCCCATTAAAATTCCATTGAATAGGTTGAAATAGTATATTTGGGGTTGAAATTTTTAAAAAATTCACCCCAGAAAGAAAACTGAATAACAGTTGTATCACTAAGCTTTGGGAACATATTGAGATTAGTGATAAGTAATGTATTATTTCTACTATGATAATATGTGTTATGAAATAATGTTTGCTTGAATATTTTGCCAAGTTCACTTTATGTGGTTCCCAAGTCCATCCACTTTGTCAAATTGCAAAGTCCACATTTTCCAAGTGGCTAGCTCTCTCTCTCTCTCTTTTGATTTTATGGTTCTTTGGACCTTGAGAAAAGAAGCCCTTTCAAAATTCAAACTACCCTCTAGCCTTGCTGAATTTCGTTGGCATATGCTAAGCCTCCCTAGCACAACCCTTTTGTTATTTTTGTTCAAGGAGTGTATGTAAGGGGATGATGTCAGGTTCAGTATTGAAGGCCATGACACCCCTGGATTTCCCTTCTAACAACCACAATCTTTTGGATGTACTTTTATTCCATGAAAGTCCAGCTTTTCATCCATGAAATGTTTTGTCCATAAAATTTTCATCAACACAACTTCATCCATTGCAAATTCATGATATTTCATGTAGGTGAACATCCATGGAATTTGAACTTCTAATGCAAAAATAATAATTGTGAATGAACTACACCATAGATGAAATAAATTATAAATTATAAAATATATTTCTTGGTTGAACTTTATTTCGTCCTAAGATTTCTTCAGAGTCCCATGAATAGGTAGACTTCCATTCCATTGCAATAACTTCAATTCCAAATCATTCATAAAAATCACACACAATCGTTTCTTTGATGTTCTTGAAAAAACAGGAACCAGAGGTTCTTTGATCCTGAATTTTTTTAAGCAACCGAATCCTCATGTGGGTTATTTCAAAAATCAAACAACCACACTTGTAACACTGGTAGATATCAATAGAGGAGTGCACATAGTGTGCACTGGATATTCCAGAGCTTTGACACTCTACAAAACTTGGGTGAAATTAATTTGCCATACTTATTATACAAAAGAGCCATTTCTTTTGCACACATACATACCCACCCACCTTCTAAATAGTGTTGATCTGTTTGTTGTATGTTTGGCAAGTCCTATAAACTTCATTTCCTATTGCTTTCCATGGTAAGAAAGAGAGGTTGTAAATTCACCCTTAGTATTCTCAGGCTCTCAAACAATACATTGATTTTTTGACCTTGCAATGTGCTGAGGCAAGTTGCAAAAAATGTCCCGTAACATCGATTTTGCTCCTTTCACAAAAGAAACCATCAAGTATGTGACTGTTGTGCGTATCGATGATGTTGCATGTCTTCATGTAAATATTGCATGTCTAATTTTACTTCCTTATCCTTCTCATGCATCTTTTTGGTCAAATATTGGGCACGTGATATTTGGCGCATCCGTGTCACTACCCTTGATGTGTCAATCAACAACTTTTGTCTCTGCATTCACAAAGATACAACACATTGTCCTACCCATGTTTAAGAAGATACAAAGATAAGTATATTTGCCCATGCATTGTTTGTTTTTCAACATTGGTTAGGTCATAGAACAATCATCTACAATCACCTCAACCCTAAATGCACATTAGGACCCCATCCCTTTCTTGGGTTTCTCTCATTCTTAAGGTTTAGGGTTTGGGGTCTTTCATCTCCATCATGATTGGGCGGATTGGGGGAGGCAAATTTAGAATCACCAACCTTTTCTTGCATAGCTCGAACATCTTGTCGCTTTCTCTCTTCTTCTTGTTTACCCCATTCCTTGGCTTGGAAAAGTGCCTCACGAAGTTGGGCAATTGACATCTCGTCCAAGCACCCATGATTCCCAGTCGAGTAGATGTCAAACTTGGGAATCCTATAGCAAGACTCTTTCTCCAAAAACTAACATCACAACATGTCCACACAAAACAACACAAAGACACACAAAATTATAATTCAACTAATCCAAAACCAAAGTAATACCATCTTGCCAAAATAATGCCATCTTGCCCAATAGCCTGATAGGAGGTCCTCACCCATCTCAACAATTCACAAGGTGTAGTAGGGATTGCCACATCTAGATGTGCATTATGGTCATGAGCATTTATCAATTGGAAGTCATTTCACCTTGTATGCACCAACATAGTATTCTTACAGGGGTAAAATTCATTTCACTTTAGGTACTGGAATCACATACGTGAAGCTGGCGAACGAGCTCCTGTTTACACTGAAACTCACGAGCATTTTCCAAAGCATGAATTGCCAACCTATCCTCTGATTCAGCATTCATTTCACGCACTTTCTCCTTGTTTGCATTCCACATCTTGTTCTTCACAACCTGCTGAATTGCAAGTTGGTCCTCTGTTCAGATAAATGAGTTTTCAATCACTTTCAAATATGTATGGAAAATAGAAACAAACAAGCAACCAAAGAGAAATACCCATCGTTTGAGCTTCCTCCAACTACAATTCATAACCAAAAACAAAACTGAGTTTTGTTCACCCAAATTAGCTTGAAGTGGCATGGGAAAAGTCTCTCATTCTGTTGCAGGGAAAAAAGAGATGAGGTTGGTGAGAGACAAATGGGACAGGTGTTGGCGAACCTTCACTTCTTTGGCCTCCTCTTTGATTAGGTGATGTCTAAATCTGTTGGCAAAGTGTATGTTCTTTAACAAACTTTCAAATTCCTGATGGGTCTTTTCCTTCTCCTCCTTCACAATTGATGCTGCTGCCCAATTCATGCATAGCTACAAGATAAACCCCATCTCCCATCAAACAACCACAAAAAATAAGAGGCGCAATTATGGAAGCCACCACCAATCCACAAAATGTGTAGTGTCCACATCGGTGAAAAGTGTAAACCAGTGCAAATTGTTGTAGTTCTCATTGGCAATAGCAGAAGAATGAAAAAGTCTCTCCAGGCAAGCACAATTGAAGGAGTTAACATGGAATTATAGTTTGGTTTAGGTCTGCACAGAGTGGATAATCCTATTATCGTAAATGGGTTCACAACTATGCTTGACACTTAACCTGCAACTAGTGCAATTTGATTTCACTGCTTTGGAAAGTAACTGTGCTTCATACCATGACAAAGGCTAAGGCTTCAATTGGCCCTGGCCAGAAAATACCTTACATGCTTCTTCTTGGCATCCCTTGCTGCTTGGTCACTGGCATTCACAGTAGCCCTTTTGAACTCAATGTCGAGAGCTCTCTCAATCTCATCCTGAACTCGCAATTCCTCCTGTTGTGGCACTACCCCACAAAAACTTAAACCACAATGATTTTGAGATTAAGGGGAGTTATATATGATTCAATAGAAGCTCAATGGGTGGTTCCAGTACTCATCACCTATTGAATGATTTGTGTAACATGTAGCACTTATCTAGTCCAAAAAGTGAAACAACATACCTCGTATATCTTGAGATGGGAGGAATCACGAAGCTCCAACTCCAAGTTTTCTATCTTTTGCTTGTCAGAAGCAATTTGCTTCTGGAACCTTGAATGCTCCCGTAGCACTGTTGCCGCTGTAAGTTTGACCTACAAGCGAACTCTTGCTTATGAAAATAATAATAATAATAATAATAATAATAATAATATGACTGTAGACTTAACAAGTAGACATTGTTAGTCTGATCACATGTGCATTAGAGCAGTACAAGTTGTATCAGTTCCATGATGGTCAGTTTCACAACCAAACCGGCCTACAATCTTGACAACTAAACTTGCAAAGTTTTGGACCTAGATGTACCAGTGTCAAGTACCTGTCCCTGAACTAGTGGATATGAATTTTCGTAAGTATCATTTGAGGGAAATTGTGACAAGCTTCTTCAATTTCACACCCCCAGAATATGTTCCAAAAGTTTCGTGGACAACTTTTGCCTATCCCATATACATGGATTGTTTAAGGGGGATTAAGTAGCATGCACTGTTTGTTAATTTAATGGCTTTTGATACCTGAACCTGTACATCGGGGATCAAAATCGCGTTGGATGCTCAGGTGGGCACACTGGACTACAACCAAACTAACCAGGATTTATAATAAATTACCTCAATTTCAGGCATTTTTAGGGGTGGCAAACGCTTGGTTACAATATACTCATTCTCTGCTGCAAGTTTGGCCTCAACCTGTCACCACCCAAAATACTCAATCACCAATTTTACTTCCATCAAAAACTAGCACGTTCAATGCTTTTAAAGAAACTACTTGACCAAATCTTTGGACATGGTGATGATGATAAATTTGATTTCAATCATTCTGAATCATCAAAACATAGTGCAAAATAAGTTCTAGTGCACCATATTATTGGTCAAAAATCATAAATTTCACAGCAGATTTCCATGGTCACGAAAGTCAATAGGATGTGAAACAACCTCTTCTCGGATGGTTTCCAAGTTTGTTGGTCGTTCCAAAGTCCGAAGACGAAAGGGTTGATACCTAGGGTCTGAATATTTCTCCTTCAGTAACTTTCGGTTCAGCTTGAAGACAGCTGAAATGCGCTTCACCTCAAGTGTCCGTCCTCTGTCCCAATCTGGAGCTGGCTTTGCTTTGTACACAAACTGACACAATCAATCACATTCAAAACCTCATCAAACTTGACGTAGTGTGCAAACCACAAGCCTAGTAGGTATGCACAAATCCACACTTGAACAATAATTTCCATAGAACAATACTCAACATTGCCGCATTTTAGAGGTGGAGCAAATTTTAGTCCCAGACCACGTAACTGGTTCTGGCTCCTCTTGAGTGGGATGGGTGTAATTGCTGACTGACAAATTGAAAGGTATGACACTTGTGGGTGGTGGAATGTATCTTGATGTTGGGTCTGGTGCATACACAATTTCCGCCAATCTGCATTCCAATGGTGATAGTAAGTAATTCAACATTCCAATGTGCATAATTTCAGTCTACCATCAGGTCCACTGCCATATGACCTAAACTGAAATGGCATAAGAATGGGTTAGTAAGAAACAGATCATACCACTTTGAGCTGCAAATAAAATTGATGTGCCTAGGGATTAGGCAAGTGAATTGTGGCAAAACTATTTGGAGAGACATGATGTTGGCAGCACTACTATGTACTACAGGGCTCTGTTTGTTTGTGGCTGATCTAATACTTTGTTCCACCAGTCAATTGGGCATCCCAATCCAAACAGGATTTTCAAACTACTTAGGTACATCATCATTCTAAATTCCAAGATTAAGTAAGAAAAGGTTGAGCTTCAAACATAGCCTACCTTTCAGCATATGGTCCAGCATCTGGGGCAAAAAGAGCAAGGCCTCTCAAGAGATCATTGACAAACTGGATTCCCCACAGATCAAGGAGAAAAGAAAAATTATATATGTATAAGTTCATGCCAGGCAGCACAAAAAGAAAATGGAATGGATGACTAATAAATGAAGACTCAAGAGTACAGCGACTGTTAAGACAGCGCACAAACAAAGAGAATAATAAACTCACACACTTGGAGTTTGTGTAGTGGCACAAGCCAGTCACCATGAAAAATAAAAATATGTAAGTAGCTTAATAAGGAGATATATATGCACTAAGCTTGCATCATCAACACAATGTTGGCAGGATCATGTGCATCAATCCACAATTGAAGAAACAATGCTCGGAGTAATAGAATATATAGACTCCGCATTTACCTCACTGTCATAAATGAGCAGCCAATCTTCCTTGGCGTATTGGAGAGTCAGTTCTTCAAGGAACATTGCTTGAATGAATGGCAATATCTTGTTGGGTGATTGGCTCCCGCATAGTCGTCTGTCAAGCATAAAGATGTCTATGTTTGTGACTATACTTATTAGCACCCATTCATTCATTGTGTAAGTTTTCCTAAGTTGATGAGTCTTTGCAAAACTACCCATTAACTGAAAAGTTTTTAGAACTTGAACCAGCCTTATTTTGGAACAGAAAATTTTACTTGAATTCACGCCAACCAAGTTCATCAAGCCGGATAATGGCCAAGTAAGCCAATACTTTGTGAAGGAGCATGTCTTCTGGGCTTACAACATCGCTCTTTACACTATACATCCTCTTCACTACTAAATCTACAAGCCTCCGATACCTACAATACCCAAACAACACCTGTTCCCCATGCCCAAACTACAAGATAAAGAAGCCCTAATTTTTTTGTCAAGAGCTGGTGGCACTTGCACTCATTATATTTATTGTTGGGTGCTTGCACGTTTGCACTCACTACATGTGTGTCTAGTGCTTTGCACTTGCATTCATTATATGTTGTGTGGTGCTTGCACTTGCCCCTCACGCAAATGTAATATGTGCCATTACCTAATGTCAAATTGCCATTTAAATGTAATATATGCCACAATAATCACCCCGTATTTTACATTGTAATGGATGAAACCACAAAGTTTACTTCACAAATATGTCATGAGCTGATGCTTTTTTGTGTGAGAAGAACCACATTCTCTTGTAGTGAGAGGAAGGATGGGTCATTGTATGGTAGTAGTACCTGTTTCACAAAAATGATGTCATAAGGATGCACCACATTGTAAAGAGGAAGAAATACATCAGCATAAGCATCCGGGGTCTCTCCAGGGGCAGCTCGTCTATCATAGCTTCCAATCACCTTTTTGCAAGCCTCCAGAAGCTCCCAAGGTGAAAAGCTTCGACCTTTGGCTCTCCAATGCTTAGCACGAACAGCCGCATCATTGGAGGCACATATGTCACAGGGTGAGACTTTGATGGTACTTTTCCTCCACATGGCTGGTGTGCTGCTCTTCCTGTGCTTCATTTTTGTGGTAGGTCCATACCTTCCTTTCTCTCCTGTGTCTTTTACCAAATGATGTGAGCATATCGAGTAACCTGCATGTCCCTTCCTCCCCATTATGATAATTTCCTCTCTTTTGCTGCCCACCCCCCCTCTGCACGTCTTCTCTCTGACCACCAGCTACTAGTGATCAGCCAACTGAAAATACCACAACACCAAAGCCACGTTCAAGAGATTTCATGATGCAAATGTACACCAAAATGTGCAACCCAATATCACAAATCTTAAGCTGAACACATAAGCTTGAACTTGGAGACAATTATCACTGCCAGTGGGGCATCAAAGATCCATTCCTTTGAAAATGGAATACAGATCAGGCATTTTGCACACCAAATTGTGCAACCCAATATCAAAAATCTTAAGCTAAACATGTAAAAAGCTTGACAATTATCACCACAAGTGAGCACGAAGTCTATCCCCTCCTTTCAAAATGGAATACAAATCAGGCATTTTGCATGGCAAAATAAAAGAGTTGCTTCTGCATATCAAGACAATTTTCTTTGCTCCTCTTCCTCCCAAGCAAAAAAGTCCTCAAGCTTCTTCTACCCACATTTGTGACAAAAAAATTTGGACACACATGCGGATCACAAAAACCACAAAAATTAAAGGGGAAAATCAATCATCCACAATTGTGACTTGAATTCTGGAGTGTGTTACATTCTAATATTGACTTCAGAAGATTATCATGAGCCAACCCATTCACCTACATTTCGATGATTGAGTGGGGGAAGGGGGGGAAATCCCATCCAAGTCCTACCCAAGAGATGAAAGTGAGAGACACACAACACACACAAAACAACACACACACACACACACAATTTTGAGTGTCTGAAATTCAGGGAAGCTCAAAAACTGTCCCTCTTCCGAGATCTTTGAAATTGTGTTTTCACTTGTTTAGAATGGTAGGTAGGTAAGTAACTTACCAACACTAACTACCTGCAGATTTTTTTGCTGTAGTGTACACACTTAGAGTGTACATCTTCTCCACTTGGAGAGTACATCCCCTCCTCCATATGGGTTCGTGCTGTTTTGTACCACTTCATTCATAACTTCAAAATACCCAACCTGATTCTTTCCTAGAGTTTTCATTTTTTTTTTCAATTTTTGTTTTCCTAGGGGACTTTTTTAGAATTTTTTAGAAATTCAAAACAACATCAGATTTTGTAAGCTGAATATTTTTCATGCTCCAGAGTAGGAAGGGAGACTTGCCTGGGATATTGTTGTTAGAAAATGTAGGTTCAACTAATTAATGGTGAAGACACAAACCACACATAATCTGATGTTTCAATGACTCACCACTCTTTGTGTCTGTATTAGAGCTTGGGCTAGCCCCTGACCATTGCATCAAATAAGCCTGTAGGTGAGCCCAGTACACAATGATCCAAGGCACACCCATTCTCTTAAATAAAGGATTTTGCTTAACCTTTTTGAAAAAAGAGGATTATGTGTATGAAAAAAGAAAGAGTAAATTAAATTGTCCACACTAACACGGACATTCCAATATTATGTTAAACTACGGGACAGGACACAAGGACATATCATTAACAATGACTTTGGATGAGACTTATGCAAATTCAAAAACAAATCCTCAAAAGTGGCATAATATTCTCTCAAAATCCTTCATGAGGCAGTATGTAATATAGGTTTAAAGCTGAAATTACCATATCAATTTATGCTGCAAAGAACATAATATGAGGGCTTGATAAGCCTTTGCATCTCCTCCCCAGAAAAGCGCATGCACTTTGCGTAAAAAACCTATATCAACATATGTTCTTTTACAAGTAGACATAGGTCCCTTGTGGTTTTATGGTTAGCAATTTGGCTTGCAAGAGGTACTACTACAAATTGATACATTGCTAAAAAGAAAAGGCAAATGTATGCAAGAGGCTACACAAAGACTGTACCCGCAACCCATTACTATCTAGACAAAGAGGGCAGACATAGAGGGATACATACAAGAGCGGTCGTCAGATGGTACAGTTACTTGCTAAAGGACCAGAAGCAGCCTCTGCCAAAAGTAAAAGAGAATTACAGATGACCAAACCCATTTTCCCACCATTGATTTGCTGTCAGGAGAACATGTAAAGTGACAGAAAGCTGTACAAATCATCTCTGCTGGAAACATCATGACAAAATTCTCTTAAGTTTTTATTGTGTGCTCGCAAGTAAAGCAATTGATCCCGTTCATGATGTCTATGATCTATAAATGGAAATTTGGCACCCTTCCAACAACAAGCTTGGCATCCTAATATTGCAGACTAGTTCACAACCTCATATGCTCTTGATCATCATGATTGGTCATGGATGTCTGAGATCAAGTACGGGAATTCAACGATACCTGCAGACAACAGAATCCCAATTGGCACACACAACTTGTTCAGTGGCTTTAAAGCACACTATGTAATTCAGGTTCAAGAGTTGCCTACTCGTGCATGCTCATCATGTGAGGAGGAAGAGGAGGAGGATTGGCTGATTGATCGTGATCCAGCTGATCTCATGAGACAGTAATCCATCATCATCAAACCACCATACTGGAGTTGAGAAGAACATGAGGTGGAGGAATTCTGTGAGGTGCAGTCCATGCAATAAACTTTGGAACATCATCTCCAGGCATCAACACTTGCATTGTACTTTCCTGCAATAAGTGGTATATATATCATATCCCCAGCCGGTGAGAAACTTCTCAAGTCTTTCTGTCAAGGATATCACAAGGAGGTTTGTTCTTGCTTCTTTTTCTTAAATCCAGTTCAATATTGCTCAACAAATGTATAAGCTAAGCTGATACATTGACATGCCCTGCAGATGATTGGAAGGAAGCCAACCACATTTATATTACCTGATGAATTGCAGGCAGTCCAGCTCAATGACTGAACAAAAACTAAGAATTTAGGACACTGTATGTACCTCTTTCATTTGTTGCGCTTTTTCAGCTGCAGCAGCTGTACAGCTCCTGGGAGGGTCTTGATCTCTAAGATGTGATTGATCTGTGGGACTAGAGCTGGCCTGTGCCTGGTTATGTTGAAGGCGCAATCCCCAATTATAACAACATGAGAACAAAGCGCCAACTCCAAACACCATGATTACGATGATGGCAGTCTCTAAGGAGAAATTGATGCAACTGGAATGCTGCTTTTCCAGCACTGGTCCCATAAAAGCTGAAGGAGCCAAATCCTCTGGCCCAGGACCTAGTAGAGATGCAGGATGATAATCCATTCCAGACACTTAATATTCTTCCCTCTTCTTCTTCCTCCTCCTCCTCCTGCTGCTTCTTCTTTTTCAGTACTCTACTATTGTTGAGTGCCATTCGACAAAACTTCAAAATGTCCTCACCGAGAACCGATTTGTAGCTCCTCCTCTCGACATTGGGTCGTCGACTTTCTTTACTGCTTCTTGTAATTTTGAAGAACCCAACAGAGCTCTACCAAAACCTCCCCCAGTAGTGATCTCTTTGATCTAGCTCTACCGCCCCGCTGCACGAAATAGGGTGTAATTGCTATGATCCGCAGGAGGTCCTGCAATTGAACCCAAGACAAAAAAGCAAGAAGAAAAGGTGCACCGTAGTAATGCTTGTTCCTCCATACTCTTCCTTTCCATTTGCCCAAGATCAAGCTGCTGCTGCTTTTGGACACAATCCGCGGCTATTTGAGGATCTCCAAGAGGAGAAAAAAACACATACCCAATATACAGTTTCAGAATGAGATCCAAACAACCCAACAAATAGAAAAAACAGATAGACAAACAAACAAGCGCCAGCACTGATCCCAAAATGCAGCCAACGATGAATCAATGAATTATGAGAACCCTGGGGAGAGTAAATTTGACCGAGCCAAAACACTAGATCACAAAAATCAATGAAAGAAAAATATTCAACCAAAAAGACTAAGAAGAGTTGTTGCCGAAACAGACAGACAGAGAGACAGAGAGACAGAAAGAAGAGAGATGCACAACATGAGCGAGCCCCCCCTATGACTCTCCAGCTCCCTGACTGACTGTACCAACCGGGGAATGCAACTCCTGGGTTAGAACTAAATGCTCTCTTGTGGGTTGGTTCTACACACATGAAACAGCTGCTTTTGGACTCAAAGTTGAAAGACACTTGCACAAGAGAAAGAAAGCAGCTCATCAGACACAACACACACACACACACACACACACGCACACACATAGAAGAGAGATATAGAGACTACAGTGCACACAGAGGAAGAGAGAAGAAAGAGATAGAGAGAGAGAAAGCAAGAAAGTGGCTTGGGAAGCAGTGCTGCAAGGAAAAGACTAAAGCGCCTTGTTTTAGGCAGCAAAATCCCACATGACCCACTCCCTCCAAACCCACCCCACAATGTAAGTGTCACTCAGTGACCACCAATGGATGAATAAATGGATGAATTCCATTCAATTCCACTCCATCCATTCATTCATTCATTCATTCATTCATCTCCCATAACTTACTAATTTCTTACTTACTTCCAGCATCCCCAGCGGTGCTCAGTACCTGACCCCTCCCTCACTGGATGAAGAAAAGTCAAAATGTGCGGGTTTAGCTCAGCAGAATGGTGTAATGGTTTTGGTTTTGCTCCTGCGTGCATTAGTTTGCGCACTTTGCTGAGGCTGGTAAACAAAGGCGCACCTGTGCTAGCTAGAGAAGCGTGTAATAAATATGATCTGACTATGACTACTACTACTACTACTACTAGATCATAATGATTGGTCCAGATGGTGTGCTATTAATAGTCTCCCATCCATCTATTTGCAGCCTCGGTTTTTAATGGGCACTGGGGTTGCAAAAGAGTCAATAACTAAACTTCAAGTTGTATGGGTGGGGTTGCAAAAAGGTAAAATAACTGAAACTTGGATGTGAGAAACATTTTTGTAGTAGGGTCTCTCTCTCTCTCTTAGAGGCTCCTAAAGCACTGGGAGAGATTGCTTACAGCATTTGGGAAACTACCTTTATATGATAGATAAAAAAATTTCCCTCCTTAAACATTTCAAGGAGGGAATATTATTATACATCTACTCCTTAAGAGTGTGAGCAATCTTACACCTATAATTAGGGTTAATTCACGCACTTAAGATCCCTACGACAAGTAAGGAATAGATGGCAAGAACCCCTATAGCTCATGAGCTACATATGTTTAGGTCTATAATAACCTTCGCCTTGTGTTGTATGATGGACAAAGCTCACATGTGCATCGGGGACATTCTCAACTTAAGGGGCCTAGGACTAGGCAATTACCCAAATGTGGGACCTAACTTGACTATTTCCTCATCCTAGGCCCCAAATTTTGGGAATGCTCCAATCAAGGGTTTTACCCTACACTATTTAGCCCAGGATATGTTAAATTTGGACTCAACAACCTTGATTTAGTCTTAGCACTAGGTGTTTGCTATGTTTTATAAGCAACACCCAAAGAAACAAAATTGGGGTTTCTATGAGTTTTGGCAAGTTCCTTGGTTTGTAGTTAGAACCCAGGGGTTCATATTTAGGTTGTTGTCAACCAGACCCAAACTAACACCATTTTGGTGAAATGGGTACAAGAACTCGACTTTAAAATTAGCTTTTTATTAGAATCCAACAAGAAAACCAAAATTGTGGAAAACAATTCTTGAACACATGTTTAGCTCCTTCATGTAAAAAAAGTTGAATTTTTTTAAAAAAAGATTGTAAGGAGACTGAATTTTATAGGCAAATAATTGATTTTAATGAATTATAAATCTTCATACTAAGACAATTCTTAGGCCCCCTTTACACTAGGAGTCAGGGGTGAAAAAACTTGGGGCCAACTTTGAGCATCTTTGGCTTGTTGTTTGGCCCCAAGTTACTAATAAATGCTAGAACATTGGCCCCAAGGGTTGCAAATTGGCTTCCCAAATTCAAAGGTACCCTTTGTTTTTCAGCCTTGGGGCCAATACAAGGCCATAAAGTTTAGCATTTAGTAGTAACTTGAGTGCAGATTGAAAAGGTTTTTTCTATTTCAGCACTTACTCCTAGTGTAAAACCCTTAGGGCTGATTTCAACTTTTGCACCAATAGGAATGCTTGATTTGAGTTGAACATTCGCCTTGACTCCTAGTGTAAAGTGGGCCTGGGGCTCAAACTTGTGCCAAGAAAAGCTACTAAAGGTGTATTCACACTTGGTGTTAGGGACTTTAGTGTTGAGTCTACTAACACCACGCTAGTCATTTAGGACTTACACTTAATTACCATAAACATGTTATGTTAAGCTAACATTCACTTAAAGTCAAGCTATCGCCATGTAACATGAGATGCCACCTAGGATGCCACCTAGATTTTCATTTAACATTGAATTAACATCAAGGTCTGAATGCACCATAAATTTGTTTTTAAGTGTTGAAACTTGAAACCAGGCGGAGAGGTTCTCTTTAAAAAGAACAACCATCCAACACTGACTTGTAGTTTATACCACAATACCAGTTTAAGTGTGGGTTTAGCACATGCCTCACACCGTGCTACTCACAAAACATGCCCTTGTCTTTTTACTACACCGAGCAACTTCTCGAATATTTGGACCCTCTGGGTGTGGTAAAGAGAGAGGGAGAGAATTGGATATACATAAGAGATGCAGATCCAAATGCATGCTATGTTGAAAATAATGAGGATGAAATTGCCCTTTTAAGGTGCGTGTTGTGTTGAGAAGAATGCACCATGCCATATTCATAAGAATGGGTATATGAATTTTTTTTAGAGGTCCACTTCTTATTCAAAAGAATGGGTAGAAAACACATTTGAAGTTTCATAGTTCACATATTCATATCGTATTGAAATGAATGGGTATAATGGAAAAATATGTCTCAAGTTTTGAAGGTTTCACTCGTGGCAAATTGCAACTTATTGCTTATACCATTTGACAAGCCTACGAATCATATTAGAGCTAATGTTCATGACTTTCTATCAAAGTTGGATCTCTTGATGTTCATATGGTGTGGAGTACTTGGTTAGGTCATACGGCATAAGAGCATCTCCAACCATACCCAATATTTTAGCCAACAACATTAAATCTCACATTCAAGAGGGTTTAGTTTATTGGTCCTACACTTAATCCATAAACATGAAACTAGGTTTGTAAAAGGTTGGAGACCACTAATAGCAAAGCACTTGAACCAATTAATTAATTTGGCCAATCAATAGCAAGTGTTAGATCATGCAATGGTTTTTTTCTTTCCTAGTCACATCATCATGTGCACAAATGTTGACCCAAAATCATTCTATTGCCCAATTTATATAATATTTATTATTTTTCATCCAAAACCTTGCATATAGTGCAATGGTTGGGATGCTCTAACATTTGACATCTTACATAGGTGAATTAGGCACACAAACACGTACAGATTGGTCATGATCCTTGCCCTTGAGTATTTGAGTAATTCCACTAATGATCTCCCATGTAGAGTGAAATTAGTTTGGAGCTTCAGAATAAAAGTGAAATATTTTTTCATGCTTTTGGCCTTTTTTTTAACATTTTTTTCACTTTTCATCTTCATTTTTTCATAAATTGTCTTCAACATTCCTTCTTCTTTGGTGTGATTGAGTTGAAATTTCAAATCATTTATTTTGTGTTTTGTAAATCTTGGTTTTAGAAATTGCAAAACACCTTGTGTTTCTTATACATTTTGGTTTTAGATTCCTTTCATTGCACAACTCTTATTCTCATTTCCTCATTCTCTTTTTTCAAATGTTCTCATTCTATTTATTTATAAGTTTGATGTGTTAAGTTGATGTTACAATTTTTTACAATTCCTAGTGTTTTGATTTAAGAAATTACAAATAATTTAAACCTTGTGTTTTTATACACCTTGTTTCATATTTGTTGCATTGAACAACTCTCATTCTCACTTTCTCATTTTTCTTCCTCAAATGTTTTCATCTTTTTTTTTTTAATGTGATGAGTTGATGTTACAATTTTCACATCTTGTGTTTTGTGTGTGGCACAACTCCCATTTTGAATTTTTAAGTAGTAATGCCTCTTAATCCGACTCGTCTATCCAAACACCATGAAATGTTTTCCAAATTTTTTGCCTTTTTTTTCATGATGCTTCATTTCACCACATGCCATTTACATTATACCCTATAACCTCATGGAACTTAGCACCAAAGGATAAGTATTGCCATATATGGAGTTAACATGTAGAAATTGTTTTCACCATATGCTTGAAACATGTACTACTAATATTGATGTAATCTAAAAACAAACATGATATTGATCATCAACAATGCCACTAAAACACAAGGAAGGTAACATTCATCATAATAAAGTTATCTTTGAAAATTAACCTTGGCTTTGGGTCTTTTTCACTTCAATGCCTTTTTCCATTCCTACATGCTTTTGGGCCCTTTTTTTGCTTCAAAACATTTTTTCATCCTTAAATGTTGTTATTCACAAAGTGAGTGAATTTAAATGAGTTTCAAATGTTGAATCCACACATTATCATATAAGAATTGAAATATTTATTCAATAGTTGTAGCAAAAGTGTGGGCAAATTTAAAACTCAAGATAAAACCAATTGTATGTCCAACATTGGGGAAAATGCAATTTTAGCCTTGTTTAATTTAGTGCAAATTTATTTTTTTAGTATCAATATTTATTTTACCCTAAGCTTAACCCCTTTATGGGAAAATTGCAACTCTTGGTGCTAAGTCCTCTTTCTTTTGTGGGTAACTTTAATGGGTGTTTTGACCATGTGTTAATTCATTTGTAATATATATTTGACAACATAATACACTTTTGATATGTGTAGTAGTCGGGATTAAAAAAGTTATGGATGCATTTTGGGGCAAAATAACATGATATCCAAATTTATGAGTGCGTATTAGTCATCAAGGGATACCTCAAACTTGAAATTGCTAGATATTTTTGGAATTTCAAAATAATAATCCAATGCTACTATAAGATTGACCTTGAAGATTCAATGTGTTTCATGGTCATTATTGATAAGTTTGGTGGGTATGAATAATTGCTTGGTGTAATAGGTATAATATAACCAACCTTTGGATTTTGGGTGGATGATGAACATTTGGGGAAATGCTACATGATTGTCATCTTCATCAAATTGATGCAATCTAATAGCAACACGAATGCCCAAGAAAACATATCCTTGATCAATCTTGCCAAATACTCAAGATTGATTCTAACACTAATATTTCCAATGTGTATGTCATTTTACATGCAAAATTTGCAAAAATATACCTATTTGATAAACACTACCAATTTGTCAACAAATTGAATGAACCGAAAAAGTTGAAATTGCATAATATATGAATTTTCAACTGTAGCTGAAAATTCCAACTCTTATGTTTTTGGCACTTGTATGGTGCTAGGTTTTTGCACCTATCACATTGTCTTTTTTCAAGTTTATAGAAAAATTGGCAAATTTTCCCCCCAAAAAACTGTCAAAATAAGTTGAATTTGCACTAGAAAAACACACTTCAAAGGTGGGTTTGAAAGGTGGTTCAAAGGTGGTTCAAAGGCAACATTACCCTCTCCTTTGCATTACCATCAAAAGGCAAAAAACAAAAAAAAACTCACAAAAATTTACAAGGCATGATTTTTTTTCTGCTGCCCTGCCCAGCCCAGCCCAGCCCAGAACCATCCCAGAAGGGGTTGGGAGTTAGAGCCAAGGCTGGGTCCTCCCCCTCTCCCTTGTCATGAGAAGAGAGACCCAGTGACAAATATGACAACAGGCTATACAAGTCATGGATGATGGATGGGGCTAGGAACATTCATCCAAGTGATGAATGAAATGTAATTAAGTAATGGAGGGGAGAGAGAGAGAGAGAGAGAGAGAGAGAGAGGCCTATTCATCACATAAGGCCAAGTTTGAGTTTCAACAGCATACCTAGAGCTACTTCCTTTACTCTATATATATATAAGTAGTTGTGGGTGAATTAAATGTAAGTAATAATTAAGTAGCTTTGCTTTGGGTGGGGGCAAAATACAGCTTCTCTCATACAGGCCAAGTTATGTATGAACTTGAGCAGCATACTGAGAGCTGCTTCCTTTACTACTCTAATTTTATGTATATATAAAATTTGTTGGATATCTGGAGAAGGCAATTAATATTGGCTTCAAAACAAAGGCATCACAAACACACTGGCCCTGCCCAATAGATAAGATGTTGTATATCTATCTATCTATCTATCTATCTATCTATCTATTGTGTTCACACTCTGAACATCCAAAAAAATCCCATTTCCAATCTAAATAGTCTGAACACTTTCACCAAAGAAACTAGTTCTCCTAATGTGAAACCCATTCTAAAAAAGTTAAAACTTCCAAAAGTAAGTTGGATCCAATGCCAGGGCCCAACAAAGATCACAAATAGATGAGTTTGCTGACACTAGTAACTTTACAAGAGAAGGAGTGAGAATGTAGTAGGCTTTCTTGTTCATAATGAATGTGTGAAGCTGCAATAACTCTGGAAGCTTTGAAAATAAAACAACCCATCCCCCCTAAACCCAACTAACACTTATTAAAGGCTGTGTGAGCTGAAATTAGGGTTTTGGATGAAGCCCTAGTTGGATGAACTTGATGAATTTCATCCAAAGTCAGAAAGTGATGCACTTTTTGGCAATTGCATTGATGGCAATGGGGGAAGAGAACTCTTGTGACCTCCTTTTTTGTTAGGCATTTTGTTGGTGTATGTGTGTTTTGTTTCTTGCAAGTTATTTGAGTTGGCGCTATTATGGTGGTTTTTACTTGGACAATGTTTGTTTGTTTTTGGTGTTTTCTTATTCTTGTTGTTTGGAGACTTTGGTGGTGTGTGTGTGTTGTGTCACTATGTTTTTGGTGGGATGTGAGTTATGGAGCAATGGTGACATTTGATATTAAAGGTGGTGATTCGGAGAAGATGGAGAAAAGAAACATTGCTAAGTTTTTCTTTTAATGTTTTGTTTGGTTTTCCTTGGTTGTAGTAGGATCTAGATGCAGCAATTTAGGATTTCTTGGTGGATTGTTGGGGATGAATGCCCATGCTTTCAAAGACTTACAACTTTCTCTTTGAAAGTTATGTATTTCTTCTTTGTCATGCACCATGCACTTCAAATCAAGAAATGTAGGTTTAGAAGTAGCATTTACAACCAAGTTGAGGGAAATGATGAAATGCACTAGGGATTTTGTGAGTGATAGCAAAATCTCATATTCACAAGTCCAAGAAGTTATGGGATCTATGAGGGACAAATTTGGGTGTAATTGTTCTAGAAGGAAAAACTTGCAATTATGAGAGCTCCAAGGGACAAAACTAGGTTTTGAAGAGAAGTATGGGTATGGGTTAAAATTTATATTGATGACAAATTTGGGGACATTGTTTTCCTTTCCTTGTTCAATTTCTTGAGAAATTTGAATGATGTAATTTTATTCATCTTACTTATTTTGGGGAGCAATTCTGTATGAGGTTGGGATTTTTTGAAATTGTTGGGATTTGTCACAGAGATTAGCCAATTGACTCATGAAAACAAAATCGGAAAGTGTTGGTCCCTCAAGGCCCATAATATCAATTTCTTGTGTTTAATAAGCAAGGGAATGACCTACATCAAATTTAAATGTAGGTCGTTGCCTTGCATAATAAGTCAAATAGAATTTGGTTTTTTGTTCCAACTTTCAAAGTATTTTCTTGGCATTCTCTTGCTGCCTTTGGATAAATGGGGTTTACATCACAAGATAGTAAGGGTATTTTTCAGTGTTGGGTAGGTACTTGGTTTGGCAAGGTTAGACCTTAAAACCACCAATTTTGGTTAATAAAAATAAAATAAAAAATAGTTTTGATTTTTGGAATCAAGTTCAAAATTGGAATTATGTTTTCAATTTTCTTTTAAACTTTGAAATTGAAATTGAACTCCCAATTTTTTTAACTAAACATAATCAAGATTTTTAACAAAAAAGGACTACCGTAGGCTAAGGTCAATTTCCACAATTGACAAAACAAATAAATTTTCTTTTCAAAAAATGAATTCGTTTTTAAAATTTTGAAATTATATATTATTCCATCGTCTATTATAATATTGTGATATAAGTATTGAAATTATTCAGAATGTAGCCATTGATGATTATGATGATTTTCAACATTTCAACTTCATATTTTCACAAAATTTCATTTCACTATTTTGAGGATTATTTAAGGACAAAACTAACCTTAGGGTAAGGTAGTATCAAGGTGTAATCAACAATTAATTATCAATTTTGGTTTAAGTCACCTAAAATCAAAATTTACACTTGAATTTAAAATAATTGCATTTAAAGTTTCTTTTTTTAGTGAAATAGAATTACTTTAATCTAGTTTTTAATGGTAATATATATTATCGAGTCCCTCATAATAGTGAAAATCCACTCAACACTAGTATTTTGTTTCATCTAACCCATCTTGATTTGGGGGTTAAATGATTAAAATTTAAGGAATAAACTTAAGCCATTTCTATGCTATGGTGAAAGATTGTCACTATGGAAATGTTGAGGGCCTTCAAAACACATTCAAAAGTTGTCTCATGAACTATTCAGAAATCGCTTATGTATCGGCTTGGGTTGTCAAATGCAATTTAAGGTGAAAATTAACTTTATTGAGGTATGAACATACTATAATGCACCGAAAAAATGTAACTATTTATATGTGTATTTTTATTTTTAACTTCATATTCTATGTAACCTTTTTTACTATTAGTTTAAGGTTTGTAATTTCTTTTTCTTCATTGCTTTTCTTCCATTTCTTCTTTCTCCACTTTCTTCATTTTTTTCATATTAGCGCGAAAGATCACCATAGATCATAAAATATAAAAAATTACATGAAATAAAAAAAATCCAACTGAACATCATTTTTTTGACCCATGGTCTCATGAACTTTACACCCACCTTTTATTTTAAACATTTTTTAATGAGAAAAAAAAATGTAAACAAATTTGACCAATCGTGACTTTTTGGGCTCATGGTCTAGCAAATGTTCAAACCTACCTTTCAAAATTTTAATAAAAAAATCAGAGTTTGGACCATCAAAATTTGACCAATGATTGTTTTTTAACTCATGGTTTAACAAACTTGCTACTATGCCCACACCATGCCCACTTATTTTATGGTAGCAAGTTTGTTTGCAAGTTCAGTAGACAATGAAACATTATCCATAATGCATTTAATGATGATTTTTCCATCCATTTACATTTCCTTTGTCCTTCAATTCTCCAATATTGTGTAAAGTGAACTTGAACCTTGAAACAAATTGTCTTCCAATCATAGATATTTAAATTTGATGGTTATTAACTTTCAAGCTTTAGTGTAAAAGGGGCCTTGCACTATTCATACAAGCAAATAAACAAAAATAATGAAATGGGATTAATTTAACCTTGTAATGAAATAATCAAGCCCACTCTCACCTATGGTGGTAAATTTGTTATTACAACAAAACAGAAATTGTCTTTTGTTATTACAACATAAATTCCTTGTAATGGACAACTATCCAATATGCTTTCTACACAAACTTTGAACAAATTTCAAATGACAACAAAAAATTTGGTGGATTTTTTATTTATAAAGTAATTTGTTATTGACAACCACTAATTGATTTTACTATTTCGTATTTGTTTTATATCAAAAAAGTTTGTGGAAAAACAAAATGAAGATGTGTTCACTAACACATCAAATCCCACAAGTAATGGACATCAATCCCACATCATGCCTACCATCTTACAAACTTTCAAGTGATCCAAGCAAAACTACAAGTTTGCATTATATGATTCATGTATATAAAATGTCAGTTACATTATGTATTGATAATTATGCAACATTGTTTGGTCTTGTGAATGGAACTAATGGCATATTTGAAGCATCAACAACACATACTAACAAAACCATGATCCAAATATTGTTTCAAAACTTTAAAATTGGAACCTTAACAAAAAAGAATTTTTTTGTCATTACTGTTATAAGAACATTGAATCTAGATCAACACCAATTGAATCTATGATCAAAGATATACAAGTTGGTAAGACCCAATTATTTATAATAACAAAGATCGATTTTTCATTCAACTTGCAATAACAAGAACCGTCCATTGTTCCCAAAGATTGTCACTAGATGACATCATTTTTTATCCAATTAATGTTGGCCTAACATACACACCTATATCTCACATTCAAAGATAAATAAATAAAATTATTGGTTCTTCTTCAACATGAATATTTCTATATGGAAATGAAGAGATTAAAAAAAACTACAATTTGGACATCATAATTCCTTAATATAAAAACATCCATTATTCCCATGTAATTATACAAGCTTTGAGTACAATTTCTTTATGCCAACATTATGAAGACATCACTCATGACCATAATTGTCAAATGTCTCACATCTTATGTCTTGTGGAAATAAGAATACACCATGCACCAATTCATGCACACAAATTTATAATTTCATTGAAATATTCACATGTTTTAATGCATGATGGTCATCGGTTGATGATTATGGATGACATACACATGCACTTGGATTCTTTCAATATCACAACCACTGAAAATACATAGAAATATAATTCACAAAAAGAAATACATATTGTATGTGTGTACAAAGTTGATCATTCATGTTCACTTTTTACAATCCTAAATAATCTTCAAATTGTAACTCAACATTCACCAAAACATTGTTGAATAATTTTTTGGGAGATTTTTAAATTGACATCTTAGAAGAAAATAATCATACCACAAAAAAAACCAAAAAAAACAAGAACTATTAGATTTCATGGATAAATTCAAATTCAAATCACAAAATTTAATGGAAGTGTCACAAAAGTTGAATCTCAACTAGACCATATATAGGTAAATCTCCTTTAAAATAAATGCAAATTTGGAATAACATAAGCATATTGGCCAAATTTTCACAAACAATTTATATTACATTTAAACTATCAAACATATTTCCAATGAATAGTAAAAAAATCATTAATGTTTCCAATTTTTTTAAGTATAATGTATGTGACTACATGTGTGTGTACATGCTATAGTTTCCATCTAGTGACCCCCATATGGTTTCATCATTTATTACCAACAAATGTTAGTCTTTTATTGCACAAGGTATTCATTAATTGCTACATGCAAAGTACACCTTTTTATTTATTTATTTATTTTCAAAGATCATGTGCAAAAAACTTTTTCATATGGTGGCCACAAAATGGAAAAAAAATTAACATATTTTTGTCTAACTAAACCCACTAATCACATCAACAAAACAATGACGAACACCCTTCATTCAAAACCCTAAACCCAAAATGCAACAAAGAAAGAAAATACATATCTTATAGTTGTCAAATCCTCAAACTTGAAATTGAAATGTGTGGGAAACATGACAATGTAAGAATTGATGGGAAGTTTTTCCAACTATTTTCATCCTTGTTAATTAAGGTTTTACTGATGCACATCCATTGCAATCTCCCTACATTTCTTCTATGGTAAGAAACTAGTTTCTTTTTTCTATTAGTGTTGTTGGTTCATTTGAAGAACAATATTCATTTTCTCTTTTTCCTTCTAAAATATGTTTGTCATTGTCCAATATTGTCATTATGTATTTTACTACTTGAGAAAATATAGTTGATGCTTAGAATAGTGAAGAAATTTGAAAAGCATGGCAATGACAATAAACAATATTCAAATTTCTTAGGAACATGGCAAGGGCATATTTCATCCTTTTAAAATCAAGGTTTCAAACTAACCTCCTTATTCCATCTTAACTTGAAACCAAATCTAGGAAATTTGAAAATATTTATTCCTAAGGATAAGGTATTCCAAAACATTTGACCCCCCTTAACCCAAATGACATGTCTAATGCAATGCAAACTCATATTTTGGGGGGTTTTTTTTTTGGTGTGAATGGAGTAGAGTTTATAAAGTTAGTTTGTTTATTTCATTTATCATGTTGGTGTGAATGAAAACTCTACGATTGTGTTTTAAGTCTTTTGTGGACTCTATGTGGAAGATGTCTTCATCCTACCAATTGTGAATGCTAAACATGTCTTGGTTATCTTTTATATTGTAGTACCTTAGTGGCTTCAACAAAATTTATATTATTTTTAGAAATGCTGAAATTTTCAGAAAATATTTTTCCCAAAGAAAATAAATTATTTTGAAAATGGTTTTTAGAAAAAAAAAATCAAAAACATTATATTTTCAAAATGGAGCCTTCAAAATTAACTAATTATTCAACAAACATGTGATGAAGTTGCCCTTATATTTATTACAATATTTTATTAATGTTACCTTAGGCCTTCTAACACTATCATGAAATCCTTCATTGATTGGGTGGTAGATGGGAGCATATAATTATTTACAAGAAGAAGGAAAAAGATAAATGGAGGTAGGTGGGTTTCTATTATGTAAATTTAAAAATGTAGCAATTCACCACAATTTTTCATGAAGATTGAAGATAATTATGGTTTGATTTGTGTTTAATAGTGATTGAATGAAACTCAATTCATTGAAAAGAATTAACCTTCATAATTACACTTTTGAAACCCAAGGAATTTTTAAGATTTTTTTAAAAGTCCCCCATTGTAGTAGTTGGGTGGGGTTCACTTTTCCATTAGTTTTAAATAACCTTGTTTGAGTGTATGAGGGTTCAGTAAGTGTCAAGACTTGAAACCCCATTTAAAGGCTAAACGCAATATCAAATTATTTTATTTTCATAAAGTTATTGATAATGTTTGTAAAACTTGGCACCAAAACAAAAAAAATTGGTGAGTTGAGGGATACGTGAAAAAATGTGAAATGAGTGTTTTACAATGAAAAACATTTATGAGAAAATTCCAACATCCACCTAAATTGAATGCTAATAATCTTTGAAGCTTAATTTGCTCAATTTCTAAGGGTGTCCCACCATAATGTGAAAGGAGTGGTGTTGCAACCTATTGGGTGGTTGCAAGGTTTGCAAAGGTGTCATCATTGTTCAAGGGGAGGTGTTATGACTTGTCGAGAGGTTGTAGGAATCGTCCACATTCAAGGGTTTTCTAAGGACTTTAGGACTTGTTTGATCTAATTGGAACTACTTATCTACATTTGACATTATCCCAAACCTCATCATTTGCAACTATTGCTTCACTTTCAATTTGGTATCACAAGAGTTTAAGGAAAATAGATATGACCCCACAATTTTTTTAAACTTGTGTCTATGTGCAAGGGTCCTTGTAAGTCAGTGAAAGCCACCTTATTTTCAATATACTACATGTTTTTAAATTTCTTTGCATCATAACAATATAGTGTAAATTGGTGTGATTTTTTTTTCCTTTCTTTTTCAATTTGATCTTTTTTATAGCATTCAAATCTCGTACACATATTATATTGATTAGACACAATTGTCTAAAAGAGAACATGCAAACTACATCATGCACAACCTTTGGATCTTTATATAGATATGCTACAAATTTTGGACATAAATATTATATTAAGCATGTTAACACCAAGCTATCTTGTTACTACTTAAGTCTTCGTTACATGACATACTAGTGATAAAAATGACATGTTATTTGGACATGTATAATAGGAACTAGATTACTCCAAGAGAATTGTAAGTAATTAACACAAATAGCATAAGAATATTGTGTCCAAAATAAGGTGAATTGAATTTAGAATCTTCAAAATGCCAAAGAATTTCCTCAAATTGCAATGAAATGTTGATGCCCTTTCTAGCAACAACTATGTGCTTTTGTCTAAATTAATGCTTTGCTTACTTTATTCAAGGTGTCAAGACTCATGTTTCATTCATACAACTATTTTGTCATTTATGTACATTCTAAATGTATGATCTTGTACTTGCATCAATTTCAATTAAGATCAATTATTAATAAATGGGCATCAAGGAATTAAAAGCTTGTTCTTGAATGTCATAATACAAAAGACATGGAATAGGTTTCTAGATTTTCCCAAAATTCGAGTTTTAAATGTGCATTAATATAATATGCAACATTATTACTTTATCGTGTAATACTTACACTTATGGAGGACCTTGATGATGTAGTGACCCTTGTAGCTATTTATAAATTAACAACAACACCTTTTATGTTGTGTGACGATTCATTTTTCATTGCATGATATGCATAATCATGGAGTTGTTAATGATATTTGCTAGCCTATATTATTTGAATAAATAATTGTCTTAATTAGCGAGATACATAATTTTTCAAATTTATTGGGTTCATTAACAAAAACTTAATCAATATCCACAAATTTGAACAACATCTCATATAAGCCTTGATTCGATGGCCCAAAGAATATCAATTCTATGAACAACACTAGTGTTGTTAATGATGAAATCTATTGATTTAAATTGAAACTAACTACCCATGTTCATATCATGATGTGATTGCACCACATCATCAATATAAACTAAAATTATTTTATTTGTATGAAGGTGAATGTTTTGATTATTTATTAGGAGGCGGGCTTCCTACAAGAATGAACAAATGTTCATAACATGTATAGGATTATGAGGCATGAGTTAGCTTTAGATGTTAATCAAATTGCTATCAAGGCTTACAATAAAATGCATCTTCATTATTGGATTAGAATAATTCAATGTGCAATTAATTATGGGTTTGAAACACAAGTGGAGGTGGCTCATGAAGATATTTGATTCTACCAAGCTAAATTACAATCATCCATTCCAAGTTGTTATTTTGATTATTAATTTTTCCAAATAATGTGCATGAATTTCATATATGAAATCTCATGTGAATGAACAATAAACCAAGTAAAATTTGGTTGGGATGAAAACTTCTTGCCACAACTTCATGTTTTTATTTTACTTCTTTTTTAAAATCTTCTTTATTGATAACACCTAAATCTCTAACACTTTTCAACTCGGTTCAGCCTTTGCCTTATTTTTTTTGTCATAACTAATGTTGGTTTTTGTATCTAACCAAAAAATTTGTATTCTCACTATTTGTATAGGATTTTTTTGGGTATTATTGTAATTTCCTTAAATTATTGTTGTAGTAATATTGCCTTGGCATTAATTTCTTAGACTTGGAATTTAACTTCTTTGGAAATATAGAGACAAACTTTTGAGTAATTACACGATTTATAACACTTGTGACTAGGTGAAGTACATCATGTTCAAGAATAGTACTAACTACATTAGTTGAAGCAAATGATTTTCTTTCAAGGTTCAACATTCTTTGACCATTCCACATAAATGCATCATGCATGGTAATGTTGTCATGATCCAAATACAAAATGGTTTTAAAAGTGTTATTGATTAGGTCTCAACTTTAATGGTTTCCTAGATAGAATGTAAGCCTCAATTAGATCTGGTATGCCTCCTAATCGTACACACCACAAGAGACACCAACTTTTCAAATTGATTCAAAATAAAATTGATCAAGGTCTTGAATAAGGTTGATATTGCTCACATTGTATCCAATGTCATGAACTTTTATTTGGATCTACCGATTGATGAACACCTTTTTCCATTTCATTTGTGTTCAATAAACCCTTGGAGTTTGGCAACAACAAATACCACCCAAAAAACTAGTGACTTCCCCTATCAATGGCATTAAGATGAAGTCATTGTTAGAGGAATTAAGGGTACATTCACAAAATAACAAGCCACAACACATGTAACCAATGTTTATTTTTTCATGTTTTTGTATACCAGGGTTGAAATGAATTCAATTGAACCAAAATTTATGTCAGAAGGTCAACTTTTTGCAATTTGTTTTTACATGTGTCTATATGGTGCCACTTTAATGGCATGTTAATCATGGCAAGTTGTGCTTGATCACTAATATGGATGTTATGAAATTTAAATTGAATCATTGGGTGCAATCATGATCAAATGAGCCAACAATAACAAAGGATTCAATCACAAATGGACCTTTTTATAACATTTTGACTTTTTCATAAAAAAAAATTAAAGGATTTTTTCCAACATGTTCTCAGAATTATTTACAATTTCCACAATAAATTACATTACTTGTGTTAACTCTTTTTAAGTAAATAAGAATTTTCTTAGAAAAACAAATTCTACTAGATTTTATGTTTCATCTTGAAAAATGATCATTTCAAATCATGTTAATATATGATAATTAGTTTAAGCTTTAATTTTTTATATCATAAGCCACAACTTTGTTCAAATGTCATACACATTATGACCCATTTACATCCAGCAAATGACTCTTGAAATTTGAACATTTAGAAATTATATTTTGAGTTTTCAAAAATTTCAAGTGTCACCATTTAAAAATGATGAGTGCTTTTCATATGTGGGTGATATGTTACCATCATTTCAAAAAAAATCCCATCAAAAATTTATTTATTAGAAGAGTCATTAGCTTAATGTTTTATAAACTGATTTTGGGGTGTTAAAGTTCAAAAATCTTTTACTAAAACCAAAACTTAATTTATTAAATTCAATTATTTAAAAAATTTATTCAACACTCATATAAATCATTTAGCACAATTTTTTTAGATCAACATGACATTAAAGTGGCATGACATAAATTTTTTAAAAAAAATTGGTATTTTTTGGTCATCTAACATGGTTTTTAGCTTGTTTGACTATGATCGCACCCCATTACATGTTCCAATTTTGAAATTTGGTTTGAGCAAAAGACGTTTAACAACTTCATTTAACAACATTGTTTTCATAAAGGGCCCCATAATTTTCATAATACAAACATTCAATTTTGTTTAAAGTAGTAATGGGGGGTTATTATGCACATTTTAAAAACACTCAAAACTTCACCCCAAAAAAAATGTTTTCAAAATTTAGGGGTTTATTTTTAAAATCATGAATCTTTTATGACATGCAAACGTGGTGCAATGTATATGGTGTTTAAAACAAAGTTATAGGTTATAATACAAGAAATTAAAACTTAAAATATCAAAATGTTTCAATGTGATTTGCAATTGTGATCATGTTTTAAAATGAAATGCAAAATCTAGCAAAACATATGCATTTCAAAAAACTCATATTTATTAAAAAAAAGTTAACTTAAAACATGCAACATATTGAGACTATTGTAAACATGATAAATAACAAGTTGCAAAAAATTTCATTACAAAATTCCTTTTTATGAAAAAGGTGTTTTTTGATAACAAGGCCAAGTAAACACATTGGCCTGTCAAATCTCATTTGGATTCACCAATATTGTAAACTTCTTTAACATGTTCAAATGATAATGTTTCTAATAATTATGAAAACATATGAAATAATTTGGAATGAATTTAATGAGAATAAAATATCCAAAAGAACTCGTTAAGCATTGTAACAAATGTTTTTACTACTTATTCAAACATCTAAATGAACTATAAAAGACTTGAAAATTACATAGTTTTGAAAAATATTTAAAACATATCTTAATGTTGTAGTTTAAATGTAGCACATTTTCAAATAAAAAATATTTAAACTTTTTTTTGTTAAAACTGATAAATGAAGTATTCCTAGCATATCCCAAAAATAATCTAAAATCAACACTCACTTAAGTCTTTATTTAGGGTGCACCTTCTATTCATAATTTTTTGAATGCACCCATAAAAAGGAACCATATCTTGAAAAAGATTCCATTTACTTAAGTGATAATGAGATTTTTTTTAAAAATTGAGAACAATTTTATAATCATGTGCCAAAAGATTTTATGAAACCTTCAACCTTAAACCCTAAACTTGAACATCAAAATGGAGCTTAACCAAAACTTGAATCTTTACCCTAATCATAAAACATGAATCATAAACATAACCATAATCCTAAAAACCTAAAAACCTAAACCACAACCCTAGAATTTGAACCCTAACCTAGATTTGACCCTTAACCCTAACCCCCAAAACTTAAACCTTGACCTTGGGCATGTTCATATCTATAGGAATCAAGATTTAACTATTTTATCCATGGACTGTGGGGTCCTTTGGCCCCAAAATCACTTTGTGTATTTAAAGTTTTTGAATGAATTTAAAATTCAATGTAAAGGATTTTCAAAATGAAACTTCCCAATACCTATATTAGTCATTTAACACAACTTGCCATGATTATGACAACTTTCAATGACACCACATAAACATAACTTTTTTTTTCATTGGTATCTAATGTCCTTTTTGGTTCCTATGACTATGAATGTGCCCCCAACCCCCACCCTCCCCCCCCCCCCCACCCTTAAAAACTGAACCTAACCCTTGACCTTCACCCCAAAACCTAAACCTAATCCCCAACTCTACAACCTATAACCATAACCCTAAACCCTAACCATAAGTCATAAACAAAAATAGCCAAAATACAACCAAGAACCTACAACTTAAACCCTAAATCTTAAACACAAAAGCTAGAACTTCAACCCTAAATCCCTAAGCTTGGAATTTGAACGGAACTTACAAGTTGAAACCCAATACCTTACAACCTCAACCCTAAGCACTACAACTTGAACCCTGAATTCTGAACACTATCACTTGAACCTCAAATCCTAAAACTCCACAACTCAGGATTCCTACACCGAAAACGTGAACTGGGCAGGGTTTAGCTCAGCTAAATTGTGTGATCCAGTTCCCAGTTCAGTGATTTTTGTCCCCAGTTTGACTGATTTTTCTGATAGCCTCAAACTGGGCATGGAACAGAAAACAAAGGACCAAAGACGGGTTCAAACTGGGGAGGACTTTAGTGAAAACTTTATGCTCTTGTAGGCCTACAAGGTCTGGTGATCTGCAGTGCTTGAGTGCTCTTTGTTCTGGACCCAGCTGTATGTAGCCTGCTTGTTATTGATTGAAGTAGGTTTCCAGACCTTTAAAAAATAATAATGAATGGTGTGTGACATCCTCCACTTTCTCACTTTCTCACTCTTGAAAAAGATGGAAAAATCAATTATTTGAGCAGGTAATCATGTAGGACTGGCAAGTAACATTGATGGCCCCCATTGCAATGTGCAAAAGAGAGAGAGTATGGAGTCGGTAGTTGGCTGCAAGTTGCAATTAACCTATCATGTTATTGTCAAATTGGAAGGCAGTTTTTTGCAATCATGTCCAATTGTTATAGAGTTTTTCTATTGCATTTTGGTGACAGCTACAAATTTTTTGGGGATCCAATAGCTTGAAGTTAACCCACCTTTTGCATCAATTGAGTATGACTCTTTGTGGTGCAATTTGTATTGAGAAATCTTGAGGCCACCATACATGACAATCCGAGGTAAGTAGATGCTTTTTTAGTTATTTGTATCATTATTTTGTTACACATATTCTTGAGTAATTGTGCGTGTACTAGTTTAGTTTTCTCCTAATAAGACAAACTAATTTGGTGCAATCCTCTTGACAATTCTTCTGGCTATATGCATGGCAATCACAGACTGAGTACAGGCTAACAACATCTTTGAATTATTTTGCTATCTGATATCATCCTCTTGAGTACTAGAGCTGTTTGTTTGGGCAGTTTGTCCTGATGCTACAACAACAACAACAACAAACAACAACTGTCTCTAATAATTTTATTCATGTCCCTGGATGCCACATGTGAAATAAGAGTCTGGAAAAGCAGCCTTGGAATTTGGCAAACTGGCCATTCCAGTATATATGCATACTCAAGTAAACTATGATTACAGGGTGATCTTGCCTATAGCTTTGGTGGGTGGGTGTGGGGCAAGAACATTGTTTCCAGGGACAAGAAAAGGCCGGGAAAATCTGACATCTTTTGATGTGATCGTGTGCATGTTCTTTTAGTATACTTGGATATGCATGTCTGCTGTTGATTATTCTACATTGTAACTGAGTTTTAAAAAGCTCGTCAACTGAGCTTAACAAGCCTGTTAGATCCTCTTATTATTAAGTGATTGGTGATTGCTATTTCCAAAACCACAGCTGGAAATAAAATAAAATCCCAGAAGACTTTTAAGACCTCCTGGACTGTATTATACAAGGAGCTCTTCCTTATTCAATTCTTGTGCACTACAATGCCTGTACATGAAGGTGCAAATTAACTTTGTCTGCACTAAGTATCAAGTAGTCAACACTCAGAAGGGCAATATGTGAAAGTAACTGGAAGCATTGTTCTGCATTCACCAACCCTGTAAGGGGGGGTAATTATCATTCATTGCATCTTCCACCCCACCCTCCCAAAAGCATCAACTATATTCTTGTGTAACAACAATGATCACCAAGACCAAATCATCTGCCAAAATGTTGCCAAGATCTAATATGCAATCATCAAGTACTCACAATGCTGGGATTCTCAACCCACTTGCAAAGGAATAAAGTTCCTTGCACCACCCTTATGGAGAGAGGAAGTAAGGCTTTGAGTCCATAGGGTGGGTTTACAGTTCCACAAAGGTTAACTACATGAATAGTGGAATGTCAAGCTCTATTCTTGTTGAAAGAACAAGAAGGCTAGGCTCTTCACAGAATGATAGACATTTTTCTTTGAGTTTATTACCTCGAGGGAAGAGTCTTTGCATCCTTCTAAGATTTGGGGTACAATTTTGGGTTGAATTTTGGCAGCCAGGACATGAATAGGTTCCATCATCTGTCTTGATTCTGTTTGGACCTGCAATAAAGGGCAGACTGTTACACAAGAAGCTGCTTGTTTTTGGTAATTGATGCCAAATTCTCTTGCACCACACATACTCTAGGTTATTTGTATCAAGACAGAAACTCACTTCTCAACACCAAGCCATTGAAACAGTGGTTTATAATTAGAACAGAAATGCCCCAAAGATATGTATAATAGACCTGTAAGTAACCAAACTACTCTGGAGTGGTCTTGAAATGATGTTGACCAAAGAAGGCGTTGCTAATGGACTGTGGGAAATGAAAGTGTACATTATAGAAGATCGCCATCTTCACATAAGCTCCAGTTGATGACTTCCAAAGGTGGCCCAAATTCTTGAAGTAAAATCTTCATAGAAACTGAAGCCTCCCTAGTCTTGGCTATCAAGATAGCAAATCCACCACCTCCAGCACCAACAAGCTTATGCCCAGAGCTCAAGTGAGAAACACTCTGGAACACATTATCTACAAATGGATTGCTGCAATTTGGATCAAGTTCTTGATGTAAAAGCCAGGCTTCTGCCATTATTTCACCAATCCTGTCCAAATTGTTGGAAGCCAAGGCAGCTCGACCACTTGCAGCCAATATGGTCAAACGATCAATTGTCATAATGAGGCGCTTGTCATGTTGTAAGTAACGGCGAACAACCTTCTGTAGAACTGTATTTGCAAGTCTCACCTATCAAAAGTCATACCAAGCACACATGAGAAATCCATTGTAACAAGAATTCTAAGATGCAAATTCCATTGTAACAGGAATCTTGATAATTCTGAGGACATCTCAAGGACCTCCTGCATGCAATGTTTACTGTGCTGTTAGTTGTGAGAAGATTATTGAGGAGCAATAACATTGAAGAAGAGATCAGCACCTGGCCGGTAAAAATGACCACCATACGATCCTGCAGTGCCAATTTCAGTTCACTGCTGACTTCAATAGGGTCCACTTTTAGTGTGATTTGTGGGCCTGGACTACTTGTGGTCAATTTGATACCTGGATACACACCACCAATCTGATCTTGCCACCCACCCCCTGTGCCCATTATCTGTTCCAAAACCAGAACAAGATTTGCAACAATTTTAGGTGATTCATCAACCCCTTGCAGCTGTAGTAGGCCTCTGACTACTGCAGCAGCTAGAATGCTTGATACTCCTAGCCCACTACCCCTTGCTACATTCGCCCAAGTTCGAATCCTCAACTCACGACTTAGTGACCCAGAGTTTGGACCCCCAAAGCCTGTCACAATGAGGGCTGCTTTAACCAACCGAAATGGGTCATCTGCTTGAAAAGGTGGAGAAATAGCCCGAGGGTCTTTGATATTGCAAGTGTGACCTGCATCATCGCTCATTGAGATGCCAGATCCAAAATTGTGGACTGATATTTCTGCACCAAGTGGCAACTGCTCCTCTAGCTTTACAGCCATATTAAGCACACACCCAGTGCGCTCTAGGCTCCATGGAGGAGTATCACTCCACCCTCCAACAATGTCAAGGCGCACTGGAAGGTTCACTTCAACATGAGTCAATTTCAGGGGCAAATTATTACAGCCTTCAGTTTGCCACTCAGCACTGATTGCTGGAAAATTGACTTTCCACCCTGCAGACCTTGTTAACATAGGGGTTAGAGTGCTGAGAGATATTGTTCCAACAATCAGAGGTTGCACATTCTAGAGACTTGCCAGCTATGCCACATCAGTCCACTAAACATCCTTAGCCATGAAGATTAAGTCCCTGAGAGTCACATGACTAATACACACATCAAGGTTGAAGGTCTAAAGGTTTGATGTACATGACATGCACTCACGAGGCTGAAGATTTGATGTGAAAGTAGAACACGTCTTACCCTCATGAGCCTTCCCAACAACAGCCATAGTCTCTGAAGCAACTGCATCCCAAACTTTTGCTTCTGACACAGATTTAGCAATCTCATTTCCACATGCATCATAAATATCCACTTGTGCCTGATATACTCGGCTTGCTGGAACATTTACAAGATGCCCTGCCAATGGATCTGAACATGAAGCTGCTAACTCCATACATATCTTACTCCCCTGTTCAGTGTTTCCATGTACAATAACTTGACAAAGTTTTGCAAGATTGCGGTCCATTTGACCACTTTCAATGCTTGCCCTAGCAAATCCGGCAGCCAATGCAGCCCGGTGTGTATTCACATCATAGTACATTCGCTTGAAATCAATGCGGTTATGGATATCCTGCAAGCTTACACGTTCTGTCAAGGATTGCCAATACTTGAGCATAGTCTGATTATAATCTGCTCCTTTATGCCAGACACCCATTAGCCACATGGCAATATCAATGCCTTGTATACCTCCAGGAGCATTTTTGCCATCATGTTTGGATACAACTGGAAATAGCTTTGCATTCCACAGATTATTGCTGGAGTCCTGGCCCCAAAGATCTGCACCAGAAATTCCTCGTTCGGCCAAAAATGTGTCCCATAATTTCCCACAAAAAGTCCCTCCAGAATGTTTTGGAAGTTTTGGGTCATCATTTATGCCACAACATAGTGTCACCTGGGAGTCCACTAATTCACCTGAAACTGGCACCTCCCAAAGGCAGTGTGAATCCAGCAAAACATGCTTTGATGTTTTGGATTGGTTGCTGGAATGAACCCCTGTGACCACACAGCGAGCACCTATCTGTATGGAACTATCAAGCGTGCAATCAAAAACCAAACTTCCAGCTCCGATTGAAACTCCCTGTCGAAGATCTGAAGCAAGGATGACTGCAGATGGTGCTACATCACACGTACCACAACTTGGGATGGCAGTGAAATAGTTCCGGGCTAATTGTCCACCCCTGTCATCCTCTAAGTGGTCCAAGACTTCACTCGATGTTCCAAAGTGAAGGAAAACCAGATTTCCTGAATCAACATACATGGTGGAAGTTGTTACACATTGTCCTCACAAAAGAAGGGAGACAACAACCCAAGAACCATAGGTGGTCAGATTACCAACAGGACAGCACAAGCTCACAGCCACTATTGTACGTAATGGCAAGCATATAAGTCAGATTCAAAAGGACAATAACAAAAAAAATGATGAAAGCCATCATGAACTTCAGAAACAACCTCTGGCTGAAACTCATCTGAAATGGCAACTAAGATTTCTTAAAAGAATGAGTACAAGTAGGTCCATACGGGCACAATGATGGTATAGTCTATGGGACCCAAGTGCATTAACAAGCAGTTTTCCCAGTGGGCGACACTGTAGCCATTCATGTTTATTTGGTACCCATGCCCCTGCCACCTCCTCATAAAGGCTTACCTGCATCACCTCATGGATGCAAATTAATCAGGATACACCAGCTATTTCCCCAAAAGCAGAAGTTCCTCTCAGCTCAAAACCAGGACAAAAATTCTTCAAACACTCATGAAAACAGTAAAGAGAGAGCTGTGATATCCTTTCTATGGAAGAGGAAGAGAGGGAGCCCACCCACTTCATCTCCACTCATAAGAATATCATTTATCGGGTTTGGATCAGAGAGCGCCAAGCCAATGAGATCATGCCAAGCAGTGCCCTGAACAGCAAAAATACCCGTATCCAGAAGTGCATTGCCATCCGGATCAACTGCACCCCTCCTCAGCATTTCATCAACACTGGGCTTCTGGAGTAAATCTTCAACTAGCAGTGGACTGTCATTTTGTTCACCTGGAAACCTTTGTTTCCTTGTAACTGCACTTGATGCTCCATATGATCCAGCAGTGGAACACAATATGACCCCATGCTTAGTAGCTCTACTGAGTACTGTAGGAACAGTTACAACGACAGTGCCATTTTCAGGAAGCTTGAGAGATGCGGCATCAAAACAAGGGAGCACATCACCGGTCATGATCAGCAGCCCACCTACAAAAATCAGACTTTCTTCAGACATGGTTTGATTGTGACTGGCACTGCAATGCCTGTCACTTACGATTCAGCATTCTGTAGGAGCCAAGAACACAAATACCTGTCAAATCAAAATTTCTGATTACCATCAATGCAAATATGAGTCTTGCAATGCAAACACCAATTTTGTTAACTGTGGTAACCTATTTGATTCACTTTGGTCTGGTACATGGCATGGTGAATTGACTCAAGACCTTGTGGGAGCTATGACGATGATGAACAATTCTCACCTCTATTGGAAAATGCTTGAATTGCAGTTGCAGAAATAGCAAGAATATGATTGAAGAGTGTGAGTACTGGTCCATCTGGGTCCTCCCCTGCTAAAAATGGCAATGGTAAAAAGGCTTTTCCAATTGGATTTGCCCATGGTACCCGTTTTGAGTCACCCCCAGTATGTAGCAGTAGCACCCGCATCCGTCCTATCAAGCCAACCATTGGATTAAACAGTGGTGGGCATGCCTCCTGCAAATCCAAAGAAAATACCTTCAACTTTCCTGGTGAGAGATGTTGAGGATATCCCAGAATCCCCCAGATTGACCTGTGAGTCCATGACTGGAATTCAAGTCCATTGGAAGCATGGCGACATTAAGTTGTGACTCCTTCTCAGGATGATTCTGCACTTACATGGAAATCTGAGGTTTCCAAATGCTTGGCGAGCCCTTGAAGAGCACAAAGGGTAGCTGCCCCAGAGCCAATCCTGTGGCCTTCTGGGTCTGGGATTGCAAGTACTACAGTGCCACTGGAAATTATTCCAGTTCTCTTGGCCCACTGAAGCTGCCACTGGAACAAGTCTGCTTGGGCTGGGCTGGCAGCGGTCAAGAGAATGGCATCCCATGTGGGGATGCGCGCAGGGAATGCCATAGAAAGACGAAGAACTCGCCATGCTTCTGACAAGTGGATCAATGGATCTTTGGCTGAGCTTTCATAAGGGGCCATAGCTGCATTTGCTTTGACAGTACATATCATTGTCAGTTCCAGATCATATGAACAGAAAAACTGAAAAACACAAAAGAAGAGGAATAACAATAGAGTGATACAAGTGAGATATGAGAGTGACAACTATAAAGCAATCTTTGATCCAGCTGAGAGCTAGTACAATTCATAGCTATAGCTGAAAGCAACATCAAAACAATCATGGAACACAACACATGTGACATGAAAATGAATGACAACTAAGGATCAGGAAGAAGCCAACTAATCAACCACCAAAATAAAAACCCTAAACCTGAGAGACATCTTTGAAAATTCTATTATTGCATGAAAATTTGATTGTAAGCAGACACATTCACATTTCCAGTTGAGGATCATGTATATTAAACAGTTGCAATCTGCAGAATGCCTACACACAGGAGCCAAAAGTAATCAACAAGACAATCTTCAAGGAAAAGCAACAACCCTTTGGAAAATGTTTCAAAGATGGTATCAAGAAGAAGGAAAATCACTCAAGAAGTTGCACATGTAAGAGCTTTTCCCCCAATTCATTCCACTCAGGAGAATTATGTTCTATGAGCCATTTCTCATGCAAGAAACAGAAATATCTCTCATGAGAATCAAGAAACCTCCATTCTCACAATTAAGAAAGTTAGAACAAGGTTAAAACTTCTACTTTATGTCAAAGAAAGACTTCCAGAAAAGGACTTACAAAACCGTGAACAAAGGACAATACAACAAAGATAAAGCAAGAACAAGAAAACCAAAATATACTGACTTGCAGTATGAAAAACAGTGACAATCTTTCACTTGTTCAGGGACCATCAACAGTAGCATGTATAAGAGTGCATTCTCTATCACAACTTCATGACTGACTTCATCAGCTCCTTACCATGGATATAGGCCAGTGTAAACACTAACCTGTGTACTGAGTTTCTGTTGCAAGCCTGGAAGCAAACAACACAAGTAGAAGCACAAAAAGAAAAGACTTGAGGGGAAAAAACAAAACAAACACACAGAAAAGGAAGACAAAGGATAGAGAAACTGGCTACAGAGAAAAAACAGACCAAGTGGGCTTACAGGAAGCTTCACACTTATGAGACTCTATACAAAATCATTCAGAGTATGAATACTGCAAATGCTGACACTCTAAAAAGGATTTTTTCTTTATTGAACAAGCCTCTAGTCCTCTTTAATAGAATCTTTAGAGGGTACCCTTTATTCTTCAAAGGACAATAAGACTGACTGTCTAAGAAACAAAGAAATCTTTACAACTGCAAAGTCTCAAAAGCTTGTAAAGTTGATTATTGATAATGCCCAACTTAGCAGTAATAGAGATATTGGAACAAACATGAGGCATATGAATCATGTCAATGACTGCATACTCTAGTTGAGAACATTTATCACAGATGTCACAAGATATACCTTGAGGACTTTTGCTTCACAACTAGATCGAAGAAGTTAAAAGAGAAGCCTTTAGACATTCAATTTAACTCACAAGATGTTTTTGGGCATATGCCATCACCAAAAGAGTCTTTGTCTCTAGGTGCATAAAACTCTAAAAGTTTGGAAAGTTGGTGAACAAAAAAATTGTTCAGAAACCTAGGAACAAGAGACAATCTATGAAGCACAACAGGACAAGTGTTGTTCTTTGAGAGATGTTTCAGAAAATCAAACTCATAGGAAAAGGATAGAAATTAGCTAAATAGACAGCACAATTAGTACCCATGGGGATACCAATACATTGTCTATAACCACAATGACCAAAACAGAGAAACAAATTATCTTACAAGAAATCCAACCAAGAGATTCAGTCTGAAGCCTCCACAACATTAAAGCTATGTTGAGTTTCAAACGAATTTATCTCTTGTTTATTCTTAAGCCATTAATACCTAAAGTTCAAAGTGGTGTTCTGTGAACCAACAAAAACTCAAAACAATGAAGTTAAAACATTTGATTAAACACTTTATTAATCAAAACTTTCATATGAGTTTTTAGATCTGTCAGGTGTATATTCGTGTATAGAGTTGAAAAATCAATTGATTGCAGTGAGAGTGGAGAAGCTTTGTCAACTTCCAATCTTGAAAGATTAAGGAATTTTGTCACATCCACTATTCATTTAGAGTCATTGAGAATCCAACTACCAACAAAAGGAACATGAGCCTTTCAAGAGCATGAGCCTTTCTAAGAGTTTTGACACCCAAAAATCATTGACCAAACCAAAAATAGCTTTGTAGATAGAAGTCAGAACATGAGACTTTCTGTGTTTTGACACCCAAAGATCATTGACTGTAGGAAAAATAAGATCATTGACAATGGGAAAAACAGCTTTGTAGATAGAACTGAGCCACTTAGAAACTTCGGTAAGGGAAGTAGAACTGGCTGCACAAATAAATTTCGGTTTAATTGCATTTTAAACAGAAGAAACAGAAAATCAAAAAACGATTGTTGATACGGAATCACGGGAATTGAATAATTTCTGGCAACTCAGAATCAGGGGAAATATTATTGGTAGACTAATATTGGAAAACAAGTTTGAAATTCACGGAGTTCAGATATCAAAATAACCTGTGAGGGACTCTCTCTGCTTCTAGAAAAAGCTTGTGGCAGGTTGAATGCTTAGTACTGTGGGAAAAGCCCAAAAAATCAAGACTCAAAACTGTACATGTCAGATCGACTGCAACAACATTTTATCAAAACAGCAACACCAATATCAACCCAGATTTCGCACTCAGCAACAAGATCCAACTCTTGAAAAGCAATGCACAAAGGAACTGGCTACGCAATACAACAAGACATCAGAGTCAGATCACTGCCAAATTTACATTCTAAGAAAGACAACCTTACGAAAACATCCTAGAGGATTAGAGCTACTAGAGCCATCCACGGCAGAAGAAGCCCCAGAAAAACCCCGAGGAAAATGCTTTTGATCAAAAGAATGAAAACAAATGCCGAGGAAAGCATTACAGTTACCGCATCCTATAATGTGTGCTCGATGTTAGTGAGCCAACGTACCTGAAGAAGATGCGGCTGCTCGATCGAGAAATCGCAACACGCAACAAGCGAGTAAAAGTCTACAGCACCAAAAGCACAGAGAAAGAGTGTGCAAACCCCAACGACGACGTATCTATACAACGTAAAATACGAAGTATGTTCATGATATACAAATACGTACAAATACGGGCAGATGATAGGTTATTAGAGGCGTGCAAACTACGAACCCCACATGCTACGTATCTACTCGTATACATTTCGATACGAAAAACGTACAAATACGTCTTCTTCTCCGTCGGGCCCTGGTGTGTGCGTGAGGTTCTGTGCTTTGTGTGCGCGTGTTTCTACTGGCGATATTTCGCCAAAAAGAGAAATTAAGATGTGAAAACGAAGTAATTTTAGGGGTTTTTGATTGCCATAATTTGAAAAACTAAGTTTTGGTCCAAGTAAATAGCCAAAAATATAGAAGGCTCGTTATTTCCTTCTGATTTCCCTATCTGTTTATTATATAGCGAAATTTGGCTAAATCTTCTTATGGATGATCTTCGCTTTGGCTACATTACAAAAATTGACCAGAAATACAATGTTGCGGTGTAGCAAATGTAGGTGCTCCCCTGTACTCAATGTCCTTCGATGTGCATTTTTTATTGAGTGTTGGAAAATGTTTATTAATGTTCTCTTTGTTGTTCAAGCAATTTCTTTGTTGTATTAATGGAAAGAAAATAACATGAGTGATAATGAGACTTCACTTTTCATAGCTAGTTATCCCACATTGAACTTGGAAACACACATATACACACACACACACAACTATAGAATATAGTTGTGCCAAATCCTTTTTCAACATAAAATTGATAGCTTTGAGTCATGGCCAATAGTGAAGTGGACTTTCTCAAATGCACACTATGTATATCAAAAAGCAATGGTAGAAAGTCCTCATCAATATATTATCACAAATTAGTGACAAAAAGGCATACATCTTCAAGATGATTGTTTTGAATTAACAATTGGCTTGTAGTTTACTAGAGTGGAACAACATAGAAGAAAGAAATGTACATGGAATGGGCTTATTGCTATTGCAAAACCTTCCTACATTTGTTTTTAGTGTAAATGGAAGCACCTTTACTTTGTGTAGTTCGACCCCTCCGATTTGGAAGGTTCTTCTAGTTGAATGGAGGGCAGTATGGAAAATGTAATTCCCACTCTATGGGCAAAAGAATTCTATATTCCCTTTGTAGTCCATATCCAAAGTGGTGAAGTGCAAGCAAATAATAATTTTATATACATTGCAAAATCACATGGAGATGGATTAAGGTCAAGTTTTTATGGGGATTGAGGCAATGGAGGTATTACATGTTTTGCCAACACTCTTGTGGTTGTTATCGCTAGAGCCAATGGTCATGTCTTCAACTTCTCCCAACAAGAAAAACAAAAATAATTTCTGACCACTCACCTGAACAAATTGTGTTTACCTTGGGGTAGGCCTTCTTGCTAGCAATGGAGGATTCTTATGGGCGTAAACTAGAACAAAGCTAATTAGTCTTCTTAAATATTTTTTGATGTTTTATATTATTTTTTGTTTGTCACGGTCTCTATTTCAACCAAAGCTTGAGTTTTAGGTTTGAAAAAAGGTTTTAGAGATGGTAGTTATAAATTTGGGGTTATTAAAAACGGTTTCATGCATTTTTTCTTCTTCTCATCATGGAGTTCAAATTCAAAAAAAGAAAGTTCAAAATTTCATCGTAGAAAATGTCGATGGCAAACAAATGTGGAGCAACAAAATGTTGGTTTAAATCCTTTCAAGCTATATGATCATTGTAACAACAACCCATGTTCTCTTGTCACATTGAGGTACCTAGTTGAACGTTCTTTAGGTTGACAAGCAAGTGGGACCTAGGAAGAATCACATTGCCACAACAACAACATCAATAAAAAACATTTTCACGAAGCAAACAAAAATGACAATGGCAAATTTGCACAACATGATGATTTGTGCATGTAAAAAATGATCTCTTTTAGTTTATTACCTAGCTAGTTGTAATGAGCATTAAAGGTTTGTGGTGGAGCTAATGATAGTGATGGAACATTTATAAGGCTAATGTATAAGCAAGTGGGAGATTTCCACAACATGCACATAGGATGACAATCAAAGAAGGAAAAGCACCATGAGTTGGTTTCACCAAACCTAGATACGAAGACTTGGATTTAAGGGGAATTAATGCCTCACCATTTAAAAATGGTTGTGGAATATTTTAAAATATAAGTTGGGCTTATGGATTTTCTTAAGGTAGGTGAATTTTTTCATATAAGCCCTACTTATTTTGACTTTTGGGCCCCCCCCATTTCCATTTCATGCATTGTTATTTGTGTGCGCAATAGGTATGTTTCTTATTCGTCCTTCGAAAATAGGTGTGACGAATGCGACCATTAAACACCATCTTCCAATATATGGAATTCATCTTTAATGTTCATCCGTAATTCATAGTTAAATTTTAATTAACTTTCAATTAAGTCCCAATTAATTTTTAATCAAATCCTAATTAAATTTTAGTTAACTCCTAATTAAGTTTCAATTAAGTTTTAGTTAACTCCAAATTAATTTTTAATTAAATCCTAATTAAATCACAGTTAAGTCCTAGTTAATTCATTAGTAAATATTAGTTAACTTTTAGATAACTCTCAATTACATCCTAGTTAACTCATAATTGATTCTTAGTTAGGAAGGTTCCCAAGAAACTTTTCTACCTACTACACATATAAAGGCCTCTTTGAAAGCTTATTTGAGTTAGGTCCCCAAAAGGGTATAAATAGGAGTAGGACCCTTCAATTTCCTTCTATTTGTTCAACACTAATATTAGGCACGATCTTATACCATAGTCTTGTCATGTTCTTTTAATTTCATGTTTGCATATGTTAGCATAATAAAAATTTGTTTTCAGGTTTATTTTGCACAACATGTGATCTTATTTTTAGTTTTTCTGTTCTTGTTTTTGAATCACATAATCTTGTCTTGTTCCTTATTCAAAAGTTAGATTTAAACCTTTCCTTTAATTTTTGTTCTTGTGGTTTTTTATGTTTTTGATAATTTGAACAAATTCCATGACGTCTACATGCATTTTTGCGATTATAAGTCATTTAAAATTTATATTTCTTTTGGAGTTGAATGTAAATTACCCCTTCTTCAAAGGAAAAGTTTTCAAAAAATTTACAGATTACCCATTTATTGTCAATTGAAATTATGGACTACCCACCTCTTGTTGGTGTCATATTTTATGATGTTCATCATGTTTACATCCATGGAAGAAGTCCTTGATATTTTTAGGAATCTTGAATAGGAAAATCAAGCATTTTATGAATCTATTGTTCATTTGCAAACCAATCAAACTTCGACCTCCTTGGGATGCATTTCGACAAGACAACCCCAACCAAAGGAGCCATGGGTTAACCTACCTAACAAGTTTGTTGGTACACATTCAAAGTTTTGAAATTTTGTCAACTGAATGTGTTTGGTCATCCAACTTCATTTTCATCAGTATTCAATTGGCCTAATTCAAAGTTAGATTCATTTGCACTTTATTGTTCACACCTTTGTTGGAGCATTAATCAACTTTGTTCAACAACTTTGAAGCATTTATTGAAAAATTCAATGCCACTTTTGGATAGTCAAACAAAGAACATACTTGTAAAATCAAAATACAATTTTTTTCTCAAAGATCACCAATTGTTTAAATTTTGATGCATATACTAGAACAATTGGCTTGTGTTATTTCATGGGGTAAAACAACGTTCATGAGTCAATTCCTGTTTAAATTACGAACTCATGTGAAGGATTTATTATTTGTTTTATTAAATCCTTAACATTAAGTCAAACCATTGCATAATGACACACTCCCAAGCTCCTTGATACATTCAAATGTGAGTCTGAAGTGAAAACAATGAAAAAGTAAGGAGTTGGGGGACACGCTTTCTAGCTTGCATCACTTTGGGGGTAAAAGGGCATGTTGGAACTCCGAGATGGGACTAGCAAGAATGACAAGAAATCACTCAATCACATGGACCTGCACAAAACCAAACAACAAGTTAGTTAGTGCATAACTAAAACATTTTTGGTGCTAAGATAAATCATGGGCAAACTCATACTCACAAAATTCATCACAGCCTTGACTTGGGAGAAGTCACCACCTTCCCCCTTATAGTATACTTTGTGCCTCTTGATGAGGCCCAGATCCAAATGGCATTTTGTCCCGGGACTCCCAAATGGGAGTCTTGAAATTCCCATAATTGGGACTCCCACAACTTTAGGTCCCCAACTTTGGGGCCTCATAACTTTGTGTGAAGACTTCCGATTGAGATGAGGTCTAAAGCAAAGTTGTATCCTTTGTCAAGAGCTTTTCAAAGTATGTTGCATGCCACCTGCACGCAAGGAAATCGGGTCAATTCTTGACTTTTAATGGTCAAAAGTCAAATTGTCAATTTGACTATCGACTTTTCTTTTGGCCATAATTTGTGTCTGAAGTGTCCAAATGGGTCATGAAAGCTCATTTTGGACATTTACATTTCAAGAGATTTTCAATGATATAAATAACTCCCCAATCCAATGGGTTTTGACCCCTGCGATTGCTCCTTGAAGATTCAAGAGTCTATCAAGACTTTAATTCCCAAAGTGGGAGCTCACTTAAGAGTGTGAAGATTCATTCTTTCACACTCTCCTGCACTCTCGGGAATATAAGATGTGCCTCGAGGGCTTCCCTCTTGTCCTGCATTCTTGTAAGCCCTTGCCTTGGTCGCAAGCCCAAAACTAGGGTTGCGACACTTAAACCTTTCCTTTAATCTATATTCTCATGGTTCTTCAAGTCCTTGATAATAGGAGTGGGGCACTTTGTTTTTGCAGTGCAGTATGGCTTGTCACCAACAACATTGTTAGGTTTTTTAGGTTTTCCAATAGCACCCCTAGCTTGTTGATCACCTTTCGAACCTTTTTTCCCTTCACAACAAATTATGTTGCAACCCCACTCACACTCCCAAAATGGGGACTTGGGAGTCCTCCGAGACTCCCAATGACACACTCCCAACTCCTTACAAGACTCAAAAGTGAGTCTAAGTACAAAACAGCAAAAGGGGGAAGAGTTGGGGCACGCTCCCTAGCTCACAACACTTTGAGGGGTAAAGGGGCGTGCTAGAGCTCTGGGATGGGACTAGGAAGAGTTGACAAGCTTCACTCACTCACATGGGCCTACACCAAAACCCACACAAGGTGGTTAGTGCATAGGTGGAGCACTTTTGGCGTTAGGACGAGCCACGAGCAACATGGACACATAAGGCTCACCACGGCTCGGACTTGGGAGAAGCCATCACCTTCCCCCTTATAATATACTATGCACCTCTCCACGGGGCCCACATCCAAATGGTTTTTCTCTCCTGGGACTCCCGAATGGGAGTCTCGAAATTGCACCAACTAGGACTCCCGCAACTTTGGAGCCCCATAACTTTGTGAATAGACCTCGGATCGAAGTGCGGTCTCAAGCAAATTTGTAGCTGTTGTCGAGAGCTTTCCAACAGTATATCGCACGTTGTCTATAAACAAGTAAATTAGGTCGATTTCTGACTTTTTCTCGTCAGGAGTCCAACTAGCAATTTGACTCCCGGCCCTTCTTTTGGCCATAACTTGTGTTTCAGATGTCCAAATGAACAATGCGAGCCCATTTTAGACATCTATGTTTCAAGAAAGAACGCCACAAGCCATTGAATTTTGACCCCTGAAATCGCTCTTTGAAATTTTGGAAGTCCATCGAGATTCCATCTCCCAAAGTGGGAGTTGCCTTGAGAGTGTGAAGGTTCACACCTTCACACTTTCCTACACTCCCGGGAGTATGTGATGTGACTCCTAAGCTTCCTCTTGGCCCACACCTTTATAACCCGTTTGCTTTGGTTGCAAGCCCAAAGCTAAGGTTGCGACATCCAAGACTTCAAAGTTTGATTACAGGGGTCAAAACACTTCGCTTTGAGGCATTTTTCATGTCATTGGAAATCTATTGAAGTGTGAATGTTGAAAATGACCTCATGTGAGTCATTTGGACATTTGCAACACAAGTTCTGGCAAAAAGAAGGGTCGAGAGTCAAAATTGGCAGTTTGACTCTCAACCATTAAATTTGGGAATCGACTTGACCTCGGTGTGTGCAGGTGGAGTGCAACACACCATTGGAAAACTCTGAAGGAGAGCTACAAGTTTGCTTTAAACCTCATCCCAATCAGACGTCTGAGCAAAGAGTTATGAACTCACAAAGTCTTGGGAGTCCAAACTGGGACAATTTCAGGACTCCCTTTTGAGAGTCCCAGGACAAAAAGCCATTTGGATGTGGGTGTCGCGGAGTAGCGAAGAGAATACTATATGGGGGAAGGTGGTGGTTTCCCTCAAGTTCGGGTCGTGGTTAGTCTTGTGAGTCCAAAGTTGCCAAGAATGCGAATTAACCAACTTGTTGGTTAGCTTGATGCAAGTTTGAGTAAGTAACTAAAGTTTGTCCCTCTTCCTAGTCCCATCCTAGAGCTTTAGCACACCCCTTTACCCCTTTTAGTGCTAAGAGTCGAGAGCGCGCCCTCAAGTCCCCACAATTCTGTTGTTTTAGAAACCAAGGTCCATCTTGGGCCTAACTTGGGACTTGGGAGCGTGTTAAATTAGGCTTTAGACTCTAACATTGGATCCCTTTATTGCCTTCCATTTGAGTTTTTTTTAATTTCAAGTATACATATACAATCCTTTTGTTTTAAGTTGAATGGTGCAAGTTAATTTTTGCCTTTCTCTAGACCAACTTACCCAAGACTTGTTTGATGTGTTTATTTAGCACCTATTCATGTTATTCCCTCAATGGTGTTTTATCCTGCCTCTTCATGGTGGAATAATTAAGCATAGGGAAACCAAGGCACGTTGTTGACAATTTGAGTTTAAGGACTATGAGGAATTTTTAGCAAAGCATATTTTTCGAACGTGTGTGCTTGCAATAACTTTATTTTCAGATTAGGTTTTGTTGGCAAACCTACTTCTTTTAGTTTTTGCTCTTATTGCACCCCTTCCACATTTGTTAAAATGAAGCCTAACCCTTAAGTGTGCTAGGGAGTTTGCACATGAATCTAAAGTTTTTGCCTTTCTTGTTCTAGCTTTAAAATCATGAAAGAAGATTTACATTTTGTAACTTTACATCCTTTAGATTTGGATTCCCCTTGCTCAAATTCCTTAATAGATTTTCATCATGACACAAGTGTGAAGCTTTCCATGAATTCTTTTAAGTCAATTTTTTTGCGCATGTCCCATTTGTCAACATGTGATTCATTGAACATGGTTTTTGAACATTTTTGAAATTTAATTGACCCCAAGGATTCAATTAGTGGTTTCATTCGACTTCATCAATTGAGTTCCCATGTGACCATGGGCCACATCCCACAATTTGTGGCGTACATTCTTGGTGTTACTAGGCTTTTGGTTTTGGCCAAGCCTTCAAGAAACATCTACCTAATTATAGTGAGTGAAGAATTTTATTAATTGATTAATAAGGTTTTATGTATACATTTTCATAATGTGTTCCCTATTCACACGTTGTCACATCAACTTAGCATGGTAGTTAAGGATGGATGTGAAACAATGGTCCATGGTATTCGATATGCTTTGGATCTCCACCTTGATTAGGTTATGCTTTAGGTGGATGTAATGAACACTTTCAACACCATCTCATGTAAAGCCATCTTCCAATAGCTTCAAGCAACAAAAGGCCAGTTGTATTAATTTTTTCCATTTGTTTGTTCTTTTTATGCCTTTCAATTTCCTTTGTTTTTAAATCATCATTCCCTTTGGGAAATCTATGGGCATGCATTAAGGTGACTTCCTTACTGGGTTTCTTTTTGTGCTTGTTCATTTTTGTGTTTTGCATTATTCTTTGAACCTTTTTCCTTGTCTTTTCTTTTCTTTGGATGATGACACCCATATCCTCGACCTTGTTCATGTTGTTCCTTTTGTTTTTGATGATTTTGTTTTCTAGTTGGTTTTTGTGGGGTTAGCCATTCAACCTTGCAAGTGTTTGACCTAGGCCCTTTCTTGCTTACCTCTCGAGTTTGCCCTCCTAGTTGATTTTTGTTGTCATAATGACGACATTAGAATCTTTAATGTCCCTTTTGGTTTTGAATCATTTTTCTCATCCTTTTTGCAGATGCTTGTCATGCTAATGCATTTACGAGGTTAAAGGAAGGATCCTCTTTTATTATTTCATTCAAAAAATTCCTATTTACTTTGTTGTTTTTCCCCTCTTTTGAATTTTGAAGCTAACTTCTTGTTTTTATTTGATTATGTTGGGGATTTTTGAAATGTTTTTGGGCCTAGGTTCTTTTGAGAGTTTTCAAGTTCTTTTAATTCAATAAGAAGTTTGTTTCCCCATCTTTAGTGGAAGGTTAAACCTCATTTCTACATAGGGCATTACTTCAATGTTCTATTTAAGGAATTGGGTTTTAGTTACCACCGTCATTGCATTAAATTTTTTATTACACTCTTGCCCATTCTTATTAAAGGCAATGAAAATGAACGCCTCAAGTTCATTATCCTTCTAAGCCCATTTGAAGTTAGTGTGGGAGTTTCTTCCCCAAATAGTAGCGGCTTGTGTACCCCTTTTGAATAGTTGGCATAAGAAAAAAATATCAAGTTTAGGAAAATATTTTAGAAAGATTACATGACCATTATATTTTTAACATCATTTTTGATTTGGCTTTTAATTTGCATTGAAGATGCCTAAAATCTTGTGTGGGGCCAAGTGTGAATGCATAGTTTTGTGTTTGCCCAATGATTTATTTTTTTGATTGACTTCAAAGGTTTATTTCACTATGTTGCACATTCAGTTGGGCCTCCCTCATCCCTTAGCCCTTGGTTTATCATATTACATTTGTGGTCAACCTTTGGACCTTCTAGGGATCCACCTTCTTTGTTGTTATGCAAAATGTTTTTGCATCAATTATGAAGGATGTGATATTTTATGTTTTACATGAACAAACTCACATTCTTCCACCACCTACTTTTTGGTCTATAAATCAATGAGTCAACATTATGGTTTTGGTGAATAACGTTTAGACATTGATTATCATTGTCATCATTGAACCCACTAGAACAAATTTGATTTCACAAACAACTTTGTCTCATGGGCTTAATGTTACAATTGCAACTTAGTTCAAAGAAACCTTTTATTGTGATTAATACCCAATAGATCAGTTTCTTCCTTTAACCATAGAGGTCTTTGGATGTTTGCATGAATAGGCCAACAATTTTTCCATCAATGTGTCAATATGACATAGAACACTATTAGCTTTGGAGGCATTCCTCTTTGGATTCAATTTTGTGTTCATTTTACAAGCAAAGGGTGTCAATGGAATTGCATCAAGTGTAAATGACTTTTACTTTGAAGCATGATGTTAATGAAAAAGAAGGTTCTTCTAGGCTAAGTGTTTTTTTGAATGTTCCTTGCTTTATCTTATATGTTCCTTGCAACTCGGGGGGTTTGAATACTTGATTTGATCACGTATCCATTGGGGTCTGCACCCACTGGTCATTTCTTCTTTTTGCTTGGACATGAATGCTTCCATCTTGTACCTTTATCTCCCCTTTTTTGTGTGTTTTGTTTTATCGACAATTGGCAGATTTTCATTGAATAGAATCATCCCTTTAGTCTACTAATACAATATAGAAACAAATATTTCTAGTCAAGAAGATCCAATATTATTTTAGACACAAAATTCCCAAGGAGTTGACGGCAAGAGTTGCTCCTTACAGAAAAGCCAATTGAACCACAAAGAATGCAATCACTACTGGCTCATGCAAACCAAGTGTTTGCAAAGTAACTTCGTTGATATCCATGCGTATCTTGATTACCAACATGATAGTCTCAAAAGCTAAAAGTAATAATCCATCAATACAACCTGAGAAGAGGGTGAAGCCAAGCTGATGCAAAGAATGATTGCCAAAGCTCCAAATTCTCTCGCCTTCCAACAAATGAGAGACATTTACAAGGAGCTTATCACAATAATCATAACTGAATTTTAAAAGGAGACACATCTGTGGTACTTATTAAAAGCCATAAGAAAATGACAAACTAGTTTAAAAGTATAACACAGAAGTTTACAGTGGAAACTCATAACCACAAAACACTTTATGAACATAACATAAGAAGGGGAAATTGATAATGAAGAAAAAACTCACAAATTGAACTGTTTTGAAAGAAGTACAGAAGGACCCAGAGTCACTAGAGGTTCGAGGAAAGATAACTACTGAATTTCTTAAGGACAACTCGAAACAACCCTAGAAAACCAGAAAACAAGAAAAAGAAACAAAACAAAGGAAGCATCAAAAGAGACAAAAGATGAATTTCTGTTAGAACTGCTAGAATTTCTGTTAGCACTGCTAGAATTTCTGTTAGAACTGCTAGAATTTCTCACAATGTAGATTTGGTCACCCACTGCACTACTGTAAACATCTTGGTTCCGGTGCCATGTCCATAGTGCATGGGTTGAATTCACCACCTGAGTTTCATATCACATCCAACCCAATGTGTCAAGAGCTCTTATAGACACATGCCAAGCACTAGCTCAAAAACTAATCACTGGGCCACATAAATAATACAGTTGACTGGTGTAACAAATCATTCCCTAATCTAGCATGGGAAGGAAAACAGTATTGCAGCAGGTAGCCCAGTAGTCCACCACAAAGGAGAGTTGAAGTCTTTCTTACCTGCAAAATGCCGTGGCCGAAGCTACTTTCCCGAAATGCACTCCACTCAGGTTGCTGGTTCCAGCAGAACTTGCCAGCAGCTGGTCCTGATGAGAAATTGAAGGGGCAAATTCCACCATATTCAGGTTCGTTGGCATCAGGGCTGGGGCACTGGCCTACATCATCAGCATGTGAAATCTCAATCTGCTCAATGTTGCCACCATCTCCCACAGTTATATATACAGGACCACTTGCATCTAGGGTGTAATTGTACACCCGATTGCATCGCTCATATGCATGTACCTGCCATATTCAAACCATTGATCAAAAGTAGATAGATACAGCCAATTCATTTGCATCCTTCAGTTGGTGCATTACACAATCTCTTTCTTAGGATATCTGGGCACTACCATGTCCTTACTAGAGATTGCCTGAAATTTGCGAGATGTTAAGGTAACAGTACAACATCATCAGACTAATGATCTTCCCTTCTTCCACAAGTCCACATGTCCCTGGAACTCATTAGTTAAATGGTGTGTCTGAGCTTCTTGTATTTATTACACACTTGTAGTTTCCCTTTAATCATTCTTTTACCTTCAGACCAGATTTTCCAATGGGAACCTGGACAATAATTTATCCTTAGAACATCCTAGTTTATATGTTTCAAGTTTCTAGATACTTGTGGCAGTATCCTTTAGTTCAGTAGGTTTCTGTGCTGTTGACTGGATTAAAATCATCTGATCTTTTGAAATTTCTTTTCTTTGCTTTATTTTCTCAGTGCCTGCTGTTGCACTATGCTATAACCAAGTGAACAGAGGTAACACTTACATGACCAGAGAAAACAACATCCACTCCATATGAATACAAGAGATCCTCCATTTGCAGCCTCATGCACTCCACTTCCCGATAGTGTGAGCTATAGCTGTTGTACCATGGAGGATGCCATGTTGCGACAAGCCATGGAGTCACAGAGCGATCAACTTTGGCCAAGTCCTGTAGCAGCCAGTTGTATTGTATTCCTGCTCCCAGGATCCCAGCTCATGTTCATCATCCTCTTTCAGCCTCCAGCAAATTCCATCTCTTGTTGTCATGCAAATTACCTGATTTCTAAACAACAGCCTTGCTTCCACATGAGGGTTGCAAACATGAAATACTTTTAGTGACCATATTATGACTTGGTAGTTGCAGCATTGAAGTCTACATGCAGTTCAATACATAAAGTTATGTACAGTTTTCTGGATTTTCTCGCCTTCTTCACTACTGAAGGATCTCACAATATGGACACCTGAAATGGCTTTCCTAATATGAGTTTATTACAAGCCTGGAAAATCCAAGTTTGGGGTCACCTGTCCTGTTGTAGTCAACATAGGCACCAAGCATGATGAAGTGGATACCACCAGCAGTAAATGAGTAGTACAGATTGTTGTTTGATGCACTCTCTTCTGCAGGAACTGAAAAGCGTGACTTGTACGAAACAAATGTGGCTCCTCCTACTTGAGTCTCAATCTCATGATTCCCTTCAATCACCATCATGGGCACTGTTGTTGTCAATGGCTGCATGAATCTGCATCCTTGGAGCAGAACAGCTAAGAAGTAGCTTGGAAAAAAACCTGGGATCTATTGTGATCAAGATCCTCCACTTTGAACAACTTATCTCCTAAGATAATAAATCTGATACTGCAGACTGACTGTTCTCAGAGTTGAAGAGCTTGAAAACAAACCTTAGCCAGAATAAAGAAATTACCTGCCCCAGTTATCCCAGTGAGGCTGGTATGTCTCATGGGTTGGTGCCGTAGGAAATGAGCATGAATAGCATGCAGCACTTTCACCAGTTGTCAAGTAATTGTTGGCATAGCTCAAGTCTCCAACCAATAAAAGCAATGAAGGGTTATTGAGTATGATGTGATCAAGTGTGGTACTTGAGTTGTATGTAAGCCCTAGATCTCCTAAAATTGCAATGCTACTTGGATACGAATCAGGACCAGGGAGAGGGAGGGTTGTAAAATTGTACTCCTCACTCATCTCACCCTGCAAAGGATCTCCACATTTGTAGAAGTATTTTGTGTTGGGAGTCAGACCTGACGATAAAAGGGTGGGAAACACAACAGAAGAGATCAGAATTCTGATATCATATTACCAAGTGATGACAAGTGCCACACTGTTATGTTCAATTGACCCTGAGTTTGGCTCATATGTCTTGACATGAGTATCTGGTGTGCCCACTGAAATTTTTTCATACCAATGGAAAGTCTGATAGAGAATTAGGTCTAAGAAGTTTTGTAAGCATATACATGGCCCACAAATTCCACCTAGAGACCATCAAAAGTAGCTTGTGCTTGCTCCCAATAATGTATTGTTCCACATAGTATCATGTTACTGAAAGCAACCTGATACTCACCATAGCTGGACTGAGAATCGACATAATTGATTTTAACTGTCTGTTCAAGAACTAAAAAGTTTGCAAGTTGGGAGGCAGGAGAACCTGTGAGGTGAACATGGTGGATAATGCCAGAGGTATAATTGAGGAGCCCTGGGAAAGGATACAGCTGGTTGTATACAAGGGATGTACCCACAGCTGAAAGGCTGTAGTTCCCTGACTTTGTTCCATACTGCACCACACTAGCCACAGTAGTAGGGTCCAAGGGGACAACCTGTGGGGCAAGTTGGGCATTTCCTGCCATCCAAACATCAAGCTTAATTGACTCATGTGACTTTTTTTTATCCCACATTCTCACAAGTGTTTATGTACATTTTATGTCACAGAAATCTCTCCATCTTTCCCCAAAAGCACTGAAAGGAGAAGATTCTGAGGGCCCTTGGAGTGGGGCACCTAATGCCAGCTAACAGTATTTCAAAGCTGGTAGATACACCCTCTATCCTGCATGTTTTCTACAATCCCTAACCCTTTTTCCTCAACAAAATGTTCCTGAACTATACAGCCGGTGCAATAATGCCAGAGATTCTCCTTGTAAAAAGACTCCAATTTCTTTGCGGCTTCGATGCACAAACAGAAAGGGAAGGAAAGGATAGGCAAAACATGCCTGTAATCCACGTAATCCACATAGCATCTGGCGTTGAAAGTGCCAAAGCAATCTGTTCAGGATAATTCCCCGTGACTTGCTTCGCGATTCGAGAATCATTTTGCGGCAAATCGCTGCTCCCGTGTCGCAAAGATGGATCAAACTGTACCGTCACAGGCTGAAACGGACCTTCCAATGTCGTAGGAATGCTTGCGACAGCGATTCTTACAGCCATTATGCAAATCACTGAAGAAAGCCACCAACTGTATGCCATCGCTCTTCAACCTTTGCAGATCCTTCTCTAACAATCATTCCCTACACACGCCAGCCACCCCGGATGCGTTTGTCCCCTCTCTCAATTCAAGACCATCGTTGTCTCAATAGAAAAACAACGAAAGCATATAAGAAAATTTGAGACGAACCAAAGACGACAAATACCTGCTAAGAAATTCTAGATATTATTATAACACACTTGACATTATTATAATGTGCCGAGTCCGACCGTAACTTGCAGTACACTCTCCACTGCAACACTACGCACAGTACAAACCGGTATCAATACGTGTTGGAATATGCTCCAGATGCGAGGATATTCACGTGGAACATATTCCAGCGATGACAACGACAACCGCAAAGGAGCGACAAATCGATCGATCGATGGTAACAAAAACGCAATGGAAACACTTGCAAACATCGCAAGTGTCGTTAATAAAACCGAAGCTCATTTCGATGTAAAGGACTTATGCATTATCGGATCTCTTCTCAATCCTGAACAAATCGATCATAACAACGCAACCAAAGCAAAGCAAAGAAAAAGGATCGGGCGTTGTCGTTTGATAAATCAATGGCTTCAAGCTCAATCCCTTGAAAGCAAATCGGAGATGGCTTACCGTAGTGCAGAGCGAAGAACGATGTCGAGTGCGCACTTGGCGACTGCAGCTGACGAGAAGCTTTTGCAATCGAGTCGGAGTGGGGGCGGGCTTCGCAGACTAGCCTTGTTTCTTTTGCTGGCTAAATATAGCCAAAATGCTACAGCAAAATTTATAAATCCTAAATTCACGTGCTTGTTGAGGTTTTTAATGGCCACAATTAAAGAAAAATTTGAAAAAAAATCGCCAGATTTCTATACAGAGTTCAAGTAGGTAGCCAAAAATATAGATAGATGTTTTGAAGAATTACTTTCATATATTTTAGCTTATATCCAAATCTGGCTAAATCATCCTGTGAATCATCGCCACTTTGGCTATAACACAAAATAGCCTAAAAAAATGGTGTGGGTCCATAGTCCGGAAATTGCTGCTACAGAATTCATGGCCCTCACATTAAATTTCCCTTAATTTTTTTAATGCAGTCAGTACAAGAGTAATGCTGCAATTATTTTCCTCCAGACTGCACTTTGCCCCCATTTTTTGGCCTTGCGTACTATCAAGGCAATCACGTTGTGTTTAGATTCATTATGGGGTTATAGTAGCTGAAGGGATTTTGGCCCCTACTAGGTAATAAATAATAGGTCTATTTTCATATGAGGATTTTCGAAAGATGATAATATTTTTGGCTTGTGTTGAAACTTGAGATTAGTTATAGAGTTATAATAATATCATGAAGGATTTTGGTTTTCTTTGAGAGGATTTTTTGAAGATTATATTTTTGCATGGTGAAATATTTGCGTTTCCATAATTCTTCTTTTGCCTGAAGATACTTTTTTAATGTAAATGGCAAGGCCACAGTGTGACACACCCCCTTGTTTTCATCTCGTCACATTTTGCACCTTTTACAAACCTCGTCTGGGGGAGTCCGGAGTTTTTGGTAGTTTAAATGGAGGCAGCCTAACCTCAAATCACGTAATCAGGCATCTGCCACGAGCGAGCATTTCAAAAAGCAAAACACTCACCTCACTTTTCAAAATGCTCGCATTACAAAAGCTCCGGAAGAATTGTGTTGTTCTGCCGCAGGGTTTTTAAATTGTTGCGGTTTTCGATTTTTTATTTGCAATAAATAAGAAAAATCAATACGCCAGTGGTTAGTACTACATTTCTTGCAGCTGGAGGTCGTGGGTTCGACTCCTGTGCCTGCGATGTTAAAACATTGACCCACAATATTGGCACTGTGAAGAACAGTAGAATGTTTTTCAGTATTTTTTGAAGAACTGAAGAACATTGAAAACAGGGTTGCATGTGCAGAAAGACAAGCGAAACCAGCGCCAGACAGAGCTCGTTAGGGGGTGTTAAGTGTCCTACCCAACCTGATGGCACACACAGAACCTCCCATCTTATGTTACAAGTATCAAGGTGGCATGTAGCATGTCAGGTAGCATGTACCAAGGGTCTCCTAATATGCCTGAAGAGTAGCATGTTACTTGGAACCATGACTTGGGAAAAGCTCCGGATTTATGGAATGTACTCTAATAGTTAAATAAAATTTTAATATAAGCTTCACTTTGAAAATGGTAGAGCTTCGATCACCCATGCTCGGTGAGAGGGGAGCGAAGAATGCACACTTGGCACCCTTCAACAACGGTTATGTTCAGAAACTGGCTTGAGCTGTGGGGTTATGTAACATAGCCTTACGACCTCCACAACTCCACTACATTCAATAACTCCACAGATCTTGCTGTTTACCTAGTCCTAAAAATGAAAGGGGAGAGAGCATAGCTTTCACAGAAATGTTTTTGTGACAATTTATCCCATCAATACCACCACCTCCTTGTCCTGTCACCCACACAACCAAAAAGCAAAGAAAAAAGGAAAGCCTGCCACTTTTTTACATCCTTGGGCAATACCATTGAGTCCACATTAGATCATGGTTAAATATCTACCTATCTTGAAGGTTGTGCCTTGGAAGTAAGTAGCAAGGGCAGTAGGAAAGGTTTTTTTTTTTCTTTTTTTTCCTTTCAAAAATTATTTGTTAATAACCAAATTTAGCTAAATTGACTTATGGATGATCACCACCTCAGTTACATCACAGAATTGAAAGAAAAAAAAACACTGGAATGGTGAGCAAAACTTGAAAACTAATTTTGAGGTTCTTGTTAAAGATTTTTAGTACTTGATTATAAAACCTCATGCCACCATTGTATGTTTCAGTTCAAGACTTATAATGATAATTGTTTCAGCACATGGTCCTCCAACTACTTAATCTCCAGTACAATTTGTCTTGTGCGATACATTAATGTCTTTACTTTTCACCTTGTTTCTTTCCTTTCAGATGCTCTCCTTATTCCATTGTAAAAACCTCGGCAACTACTAGTTTACTTAAAGGCATCTTGTTTGGCTTGAGTGACCCAGCACCCATCCGTATTTTTTTCTGGCAACAGTTTTTTTATCACTTTTGTTTTGGCCCCTCCATGATGACACCAAGTTTTTTTTTTGGGAAGCTCCTACCTACTCCACCCCACCTACCTCGTCATCCTGCTGACCCTGTCCCCACCCTCCTCCTTTTGCACTCGCTTCCATCGCCAAAGCTTCTGTGCTAGAGAGAGCTTGAGTAGCTCAGAACTTCAGGAGCGCTAGGTACACAAGAGCTTCAAAGGTTGGAACTTTAGGAGTGCCCCAACAACAAGAGCTTCAATGTGGTGGTAGTAGGAGCACAAAAGCCCTTTTCAAGTTCTGAGGTAGGCACAGGTAATGACGACAAGCAACTGCTGCTTGTCGTCATTCTAGTTATTTCCAAAAGAAAGAACAACAACAGACAAGCAACCGCACTATTCGTTGTCATTTTTTTTTACAGTTATGAAGCAAGATGACAAGTTGCGCTTGTCATTTTCGTCAAGTTCTTAGGCGCTATGCAAGCCATCTTTTTTTTTTCTTTTCTTTGCAACTATCATTCTTTTCAAGTTTCAAGGCAAGTGCTAAATAGCAATGACAAATGTTGTTTTGGTCTTTCAGATTTAGGGTAATAATTTATTTTTGAGGCAACAACATATTTATCATATAATGATATGTTCCCCACTTAAGGTTAAGGTTGTTTTGGACTTGAACATTTTTTGCACACTTTTGTAACACATGTCACCCATCTTTTTTTTTTAAAGATATTTATTCCATCTTCATTATATCATACTAAACATATTCACTCAAATAAATGAAGGTATTGTAAAGTTCTTCTGACACGCCCCCAAGTTCCTTGTTAAATTCAAAAATGTCCAACTATGTTAAAAAACGGAAGTAGTTAGAACTTGGTGCCACTTTCAACTTCCAGCACTAAAGGGGGTGAGAGGGGGCGTGTTGAAAGCTCCGGGATTAAACTAGGAGGAGGGACAACTTACTTAATTACTCGATCCTGCATCAAAACCAACCATAAGTTGGTTAGATCACCTTCGAAAACACAATTAGTGTTGGGACAAGCCACGGGCAACATGGACTCACTTGATTCACCATGGCTCGGACTCGGGGAAACCACCACCTTCCCCCATATAATATTCTCTGCGTTGCTCCGCCACACGCACATCCAAATGGCTTTTAATCCCGGGACTCCTAAGAAAGAGTCGCGAAACTATCTCGAATTAGACTCCTGGGACTTTGGGAGCTCATAACTCTTAGTTCAGACCTTTGATTGAGATGAAATCTAAAGCAAACTTGTAACTCTCCTCAAGAACTTTCCAACGATATAAAGAGAACCTCAAGGCGAGATGTTTTGACCTCTGCAATCGAGCTCTGAAATTTTGAGAGTCCCATAGGACTCCTAGTTCCCACTTTTGGGAGTGCAAGTCTCATCCTCACATTTGCCTCAAAGTGGGATTGTGACATCTTCACATTGATGGTAGAATGTCACTTGAACAAAGTTATGTAGTTTAAATGTAATACATATATCATTTTGGGATATTTGTATTCACCCTGAAACTTGAAAGGGTATTACATAACCTTACCAAAACCTAAGAGGAATATAATACATGTACCATATTGTAACAATATTTTAACCATGATATAAATGAAGGTATTGTCAAATTGGTCACATTGATGATAAACGATAATGAAATTATCACTAAAATGGGGGTACTGTTGTTACATTTCAAAATTTTGTTAAAGTAAAATCTTATACCATCAATGTGACAAATATTGCAATACCTTCATTTTTATATACCAACAATTTTTACCAATTATGGGTTTAAAAATATATTTCAACTATATTTAATGTTTACTTTAAAAATTAAACATAAATAATCATTAAGATATTATATGTATAAAAATGTACGAATAATAATAAATCCACATGTTAATGAATTAAATATACTTTTTTTGACATATTGTAAAATAAATTTTACATAGAGATTTTTTTAAAAATTGATTTAATGTACATGATATTAGATACTTATGTTTCAAAATTCAGTTAAAACCTTGATTTTAAAACCTTAACCCTAAACCTTGATTAAAGGAAGTTAGGGTTCTTAAGTTGAAAGATTTTTTTTATGTTCTAAAAACAAAACAAAACGACAAGGAAGATGATTTTGCTGATGCTATGGTTGATGAGAGATGCCTATGGCTTGCTTGGCAATATTGATCAATGACACAATGCATTGTTATGTTGCAAGAAATTTCAACTGCATTTTGGAGGTAGCGTAGTTCAATAATGCATTAGGTCTTAACTCTATAAAGAGGAAACAATGGATGTAGTTGGCAAGTGACCTTATGTAATATCAAATTCTATGATCATTAGAAAGCATTTCCAATGGACCATAGCCTGGGAGCATATGGTGTTTGGTCTTATTAAAATGATTGCTTTGATGTTCATATATTTGATGAATTTAGTTTGAAAAAGCAATCCCTAGATGTTTATCAAGTTAGAGTTGGGAGCACATCAATGTGGCACTACAATTTGTGAAATAAATCTTGGTAGCTGGCACGAAGGGAGCAGATCAACCTGGTGAAGGGAGAAGCATCAATTTTGTCCAGCAAAAATCGGGCCTTCTAGACAGCCATTGCAATGAGATCCCCTGCCTCTCAAGCTATGGACGGTGTTGTTGAACTGTGGAATTGACTTTAGGTTTGGAATGCGTCCCTGTTCTGGATTGGGTGAGTCCTTGAAAGATCAAACTTTTGGAAGTTCTCTGGCTTTTTTATTTTCTTTTCTGTGTTTTTCCTTGTGGGGTTTCTTCTTTCTGTCTTCCTCCTTGCTTTATCTCCTCATCATCTTTCAGGATTGTTGAGCCAGCCAGCATCATGGCCGCAGAGTACTTTGGTCAATATTTGAAATTGAACTCCACCCACTGCTGGGAGCTCACGAAGTCAGTGATAATGCTATGAGAACTGGTCACTACCGTTCATGTTGCTGTTAAAGGTCTCAGCACACATGTGCTGGTGCTGTCGAAGGTCTCTGAACACAGGTGCTGCTGGTGTTGAAGGTATCTTGTTGCCATTGTTCAAAGCACTGAAAAATCATGTTTCGATGTTTTGACTTTCTTGCTCGATTCTTGGGGTTTGGGTTTTCTCTTTTTCCTCCTCACTAATGTCATCAGATCTGAAATAGACTCTGTAACTGGATTGTTGGTTCATGTGGGACGAAGATCGCCTTCTGTTCTTACTCGACCATCTCATGTTTCCTCTCAATGTGGAGTATGTAGTGCTTCATTTTCTCTCTTTCCACGAACGAGGGACATTCTCAAGGCCTTCCATGCGGCTATGACTGCAATCAGGCCACCTGCCAGGAATCAAAATAACAGTGCTTCATTAGAAAAAGTAATTCCTGGAACAGAAATGACCACCATGGCATCGAACAGTTTCGTGTGACCTCTGACTGACAATCCCTAGCACCAACGAAACATTTTCTGCACAAAAGAATTGGGTAACGGGACATTGTATCGATCAAGTTGTATGCCTCGTGCAGATGGCCCCGGTATAGCCAACTTATTAGTGGATCAATCCTGCAGGCGCAAGCAGGCCACAAGTTTGGTGAGAGAGCGACAGCGGTCACGTATATACACGCACAGATTATTGAAGACGCAGAGCCGAGCGGTGTGACCAGGAGTACGAGTGCCAAGTTCTGGCTATGGTGAATAAAGAGTCAGTTGTCTTCTTCCTGCAAATCATGCAGCAGAAAGTGTGGCATGAACCCCCGGCATCGTGGTTGCCTTGGGCGACGGCGAGTCTCACGAGATCCGCACGGATGCCCAAGCACTAGGAGATGATGTGGACTCTTTTGATCGTTTAGTTGGATCCACGGATCCCTTTGGGCGGTTTTTGCATCTGGCGGAGTTTCCAGCTGCCTGCAGCAAAAGCAGCAACCGACGGTGTTTGGAATACAGGTAGCAGCACGTCCAGGAAGCGTCCAAATCGTCATCAACCCATTTTGCATTGAGCTGTGCCATATCACGAGATTCCACCGCCGACTACCGCGAAATGAAGGCCGGTGTCCATGCATCCGGGAGGCGGACGACATGCCGAAGAATGGTGATGTGCGTCGACGAGGAGGCTTGTCCAAGAAGACACGAGAGGGAGAAGGAAGCAAGGAGCTTGACAGAAGCGCGAGTAGAAGACAGAGAAAGCAGCAGGCAAACAAAGGGAGAAACAGGCGGAGGGAGGGAGGGAGAGATTAAACCCATATGAAATGGCGGGACATGTGGGTTGGGAGAAATATATAAACTGGGTGGGTGCAATTGTTAGCTCTTACCTTACTCGGCCTTTTGGCTAAGATCAAATGTAGTATCTGTTCTTAACAGTTTAATATCTGATACGAGGTTCATCGAGCCTCATGATATTAATCTAATTTTTCTCGGGGGCGGGCCCGTGAGGTAGCTTGCTACCTGGACTCGCGTGCGTCGCCTTGGTTTTGCACTACTTCCTGGGCTGGCACACACCTCCCCACGGGGACCCAAACAACGCAAACTGGATTAGAAACATGGCAACACGATGCATGCGCAGAGTCCGATTCCTACTGGTTAGTGGCAATGTGTGAGATTCATGGCGTTAGTAACATGTAAAAATTTTTGGTCGTGGTGGACGGAGATGTCGGGGGCCGTGTGATCGGAAGGTGTCGAGACGCTTTGATGGGTACTCTAATTATGTTCATTATAGTTATGACGCATATGGTGGTGGTTCGTGTACACATAGCATCCATTTGCAGGGTGCGTTGGTCTGTGCTGGTTCACTCTCCCCTAGACATATGTGGTGTAACCTGTGCCGTCAGCCCAAGTGTGAACTGGTTTAACCCAACTAATGTTTTCTTCTAAATCCATTTTTTGTAATTTCATTTAATTTCCAATGAGAAAAAACTATTCAAAATTCAATATCTTTTGCACCTTAAGTGTGAAAATTTTCTAAATTCACCTTCATTAAATCCTAGTCATTGAAATTTTTCCAACAATATCAAGAATACACCCTTTATAATTTGTAATCTTGATTTAAATGAATTTTCAATGAGAAAATTGTTCAATATTCAATAACTTCTCCACCATAGGTTGAAACATTATGAAACCAACTTGGTGCACCCTTCCTCATTAAGTGTTTTCTAACGATACCAAGAGTGAAGCAAGAAGTAATGTTTGGGAGACCTGAAAATGACAAACAATCAAAACAAACCAACCACCTTCTTTCATCTATGATTATCCCTTCCAACCATGGTGGTGGTCATAACATTAAATTGTCTCATTTACATCTAATTAACTCGTGTAATATTTTTGCCATGTTACAAAGAATCATTTAAAGCTTAGAAATTTATAATGACAATTATACAAGTTATTGAGATATATTTTGCCACATAAGCACAACTAGGGAATTGGGGAGGGAGGGAAGGTGGGGGGAAAAGATTTGGGATAAAATGGGGGAGGGGGGTAGGCAAGGAGCAAGGGAAAGGGTGAAGGACAAAAATATGGGAAAAAGTAAGGGGCCAGGGCAAGGGTGCGAGGAGGGAGGGGTTAAGGTTAGGACTTTTATTCCATATTCTTTGGCCACATTCAATTATTTAAAACCATGTAGGTAGATCAAAGGAATCAAATTCAAATAATCTCAACAATTTTTTTACATTGGAATTTTCAAAAGATGAACCTATCAAAAAGGTTCAACTTCATTTGAAAAAAAGGGCTTTGATACCGTAGACTCTCTTACATAGGCCTTAATATTCAAACCCTTTAAAAAGCTTTTAACACCCATTGGGTCAAGTTTGGTTAACCTTGTTTTTACCTAGGTTGGGTCTTGTGTTGGGTTTTGTCCCATGTAGACCTGCTGAGCCTAGTTCTGATAACCCAACCCAACTAAAAACCTGAAACCGTCCAACATTGTTACAAACTCTTCAATTAAAAAAACCCTATCTTGGGGCAAAACATGATTGGGTGGTACTAAGAATGTCACAAGGTCATTTCGTGGATCGTTTTGACATCATTAATGATTTTTTGATTTTTGATACAACTTTTTAATATTCTTATATTATTCAAATCATGGATTTTTTAATGGTGAAAAAACAACTAGTGATTTCACATTTGTTGGTCTAATGTGGCATATGATGTCTAGGAATTTCCTATCATTGTTGTATTCAACTATTTAGTTCTCGTCTTGCATTTCTTGAACTCCATGTGAACTAGGTTGTGGGTATGGCCTTTTATGTGGTTTAATCTTGCATATTTTTGATTATGTGATTGCATTAGTTTGGGTGTGCGGGAGCCAAGAAACAAATATTGAAAAAGGGTGTGCAGTGGTAAGCTTCACTTGTGCAAGGAAAGCAATGAAAACAACACATGGTTCAAGAGTTGCAAAGAGGGAAAGAGGTCTTGTGACGTCAACCTCATGTGGTAAGTGATCATGTTCCTTTAGGTTTTTGATACTACATCCCAAGTGTATGCTTTTAATTCTTGTTTGTGAATAGGTGCAAAAATAGTTCACAATCACATATTAGTTGGCCTTGAAATATTTCATAAACTGCTTTAATGTCATTGTATTTCTTCAATGTTTCTTTGTTGTTTATTCTAGTTATAAATATTTCATATCAATGAATTAGCCTTCTACAATTGGATCTAAACAATCATTTAGTTATGTTTGTTCATGCAAATAATTTATCTCATGTTTTCTCTAAAACTTCTAAGACAATAATAAGTGTGTCATGTTACCTAAAGTAAATGTTGTGCATGATCTAACTACTATGCAAGTTGTAAACATATTTGATGTTTTTATTTACTTTTACAACATATAGATGTAAATATCCACAAATGACAAAAAGAAATTCTACACACAAACCTTGTCAACTTTGGATTCATTTGAAACAATTTGATGTGTAAAATGTATGTGGCAATTTCTACATGCTTAATACCATTTGAAAATTGTTTGATTTAGGCATTAGTACAATAAATCATGATGTTAATACATAGTTACAATGTGCATCAAATTATTCAAGTGGATCAAGATTATTAATCAATGTAATTTTGTTGTGTTTTATAAATATCACATGAATTAACTCTAATTTGACTAACCCTAGGACTCAACCTAGTTGAAACTTCAAACTTCATATAAGTTTACTTTTCTTTTTGGTTATTTATGTGAGGGTATGACTACTTAAGGGGGGTTAAACTCCAAATTTGACTTGTTAGTTCCTCCAAATGAAGTTGAACAAAATTCACACATGTCAATGTCAAAATGCATGTACATAGTAATAATATCAAGAGGTCATGGGTTGATAGCTAATGCAACAAATGGGAAAACTTGGGGGTCAATCAATGTTAGTTTTTAGTTCCATTAAAAGGAAATTAAATTGAGAGTGGATGAAAGTTGGACAAATAACAAAGTTCAACGTGCAACTTTAATTTCCAAGTCATTACTAATTTTGAATTTTTTCATAGTGTTTAGAGGCACAAAACACTAGAACAATGATGTCATTGAATGATATTTTATGGGAGGTGGTGTGGGTGAAGGGGGTATTTTTTGTAATTTGGTTTTAATCACCAAAAAGGGTTCAAGTATGAATGGATGTTGAAGTTGCTAAGATGCCAAAATGGTTGTTGTTTGTCCTAATGGTGGGGTCTATATTGTGAGAAGATTAATTTTATCAAAGAATTTTCAAGTTACTTGCTTATATATATGTATATCAGTTGGGCAATCAATTTTTTTTAATTGTAAGACATCTTTTTTTACTTGATGTTCATAGATATTTTATTATTTGGATGCAATCACAATCAAACAAACCAACATGATTACTTTGCAAAATGACTATCATGGCCCTTTAATTTTAGTCTTCATGACTTTTGCATATAAAGGAATTTTTAAATGAAATATTTGATAACTTGTTACTAAAAATACTTATAATTTTTCTAATTTACATCACATTTTTTATGTTAATCTTTTTCAAAAAACTATGATTTTTTCAAAGTGTAAAACTTTTGCTAGATTATGCATTTTGTCTTGAAAAATATCATAAGTTCAATTCCTTTTAATATATGTTAAAATTTTGGGCTTTATTTATTTATATTCATAAGTTTATAACTTTGTTTTGTATGTCATGTGTTTTACATGCCATTTGCATGTTGTAAAGAACTTTTGAACTTTTGATATTTTAAAAACATACTTCAAATTTTAGAAAAAATCAAATTTCATAAATTTTAAATTATGAATGTTTTTTGAGTGTGGGTAATAGGTTATTATCGTGTGATTTTTTTTATCATTAAAAATGTTTATTAAGAAAGTCCTTGGCATAGTCCTTTGTGAAATGTACTACTTTTGATGTAGTTGTTTTCAAATTCAAAAGTCTTTTATTAAATTGAAATCCAAAAATAATAATGGCGATAAAATTTATTCAATTTTCTTGTCATCAAAAATAATAACTTGAAATGATTACAAGTATTGGTGAGCAAAAACATAGTCAAAATAACCACCCAAGTGAATGGACATTCCTTAAAACTACATTTTTGTATGTTTGAAAGATCACAAGTGAAGCATAATAGTTTGGATTGTCATTATTATTTTTGGAATATTTTTCATTAATTGCAGATTTTACATGTTCAAAGTTTGACACAAATCAAAAACGTTTTTGCATGTTTAAAGTTCTTAAACTTGGAGAATGGACAAATTTTTTTTTTTAAACATCTTTTTTTTCTACCAAATGTGCACTATTCTTTTTAAAAATTGAAGAGGATTTTAACATTGATGATTAGAAAGGCAAAAGGACTTGAACTAATGATTTTTTTCAATAACCAATTTGAACACATTTTGTCGCAACCCTAGCTTTGGGCTCGCGACCAAGGCAAAAGGGGTTGCAAGGGTGCAGGCCAAGAGGAAGCCCGGGAGTCACATCATAGACTCCCGGGAGTGCAAGAAAGTGTGAGGGAGTGAACCCTCACACTCCCAAGTGAATTCCCATGTTGGGAGTTGGTGAGAGTTGGAGTCCCAAAAGGACTCCCGAAACTTCAGAGACCAATTTGAGGGGTCAAATCTCAATGGCTTGTGGCGCTCTTTATATCAATGGAAAGCTCTTGAAGCGTAAATGTCTAAAATGAGCTCGCATTGCTCATTTGGACATCTGAAATAGAAGTTACGACCAAAAGAAGGACCGGGAGTCGAATTCCCGGGAGTCTGCCAGTTTTGACTCCCGACCACGAAAAGTCAAGAATCGACCCGAAATACTTGGCTGCAGACAACGTGCAACATACCGTTGAAAAGGTCTCGACAAGAGCTACAACTTTGCTTCAGACCGCACTTCGATCCGAGGTTTGCTTGCAAAGTTATGAGGCTTCAAAGTCCCGGGAGTCCCGCTGGGCGGGATTTCGGGAGTCCCGGGAGAGAAAAGCCATTTGGATGTGGGCCCCGTGGAGAGTCACAGAGTATACTATAAGGGGGAAGGTGGTGGCTTCCCCCAAGTCCGGGCCGTGGTGAGTCTTGTGTGTCCGTGTTGCCCGTGGCTGTCCTAGCACCAAAGGTGCTCTAACTTTGCACTAACCACTTAGTGTGGGTTGTGTCCAGGCCCGTGTGAGTGAATAAGCTTGTCAATTCTTCCTAGTCCCATCCCGGAGCTCCAACACACCCCTCTACCCCCTCCAAGTGTTGAGAGCTAGGGAGCGCATCCCGACTCCTCCCTCTTCCGCTGTCTTTCACTTGGACTCACATTTGAGTCCTTTAAGGAGTTGGGAGTGCGTCACATTTGGTTCAAAAGTATTTTCTAACCTTGAAAATTATGAATTTTGAAAATGTGTTTCTAACTAAAGTTGTTCATGTTTATATTATAGAAGGCATGAATGCATAATATACATGATATAAAATCAATGTTTAGTCAAAACGTATTCATATTTGAAATGGAGTGTTGAAAGGGGTATACAAAATACAAAGTTTAAAGTCCTAAATTAACGCAAAATCAACACATATCATGTGTAGTACTTGGAAAAAGACGTTTACTTTGGCACCCATGGCTTCTTTGACCATGTTTTCACCTTAGTAATAAATATTTGATTGGAGACCAAAACATTTGCAACTTGTATTGTTAGGTTATAAATTTTTAAAAATTGAGCATCAAGTTTCAACATCTCATCCAAATATTATCTATCTAGTAAAAAAAAAAACAAACTACTCAATGCAATGATTAGTTTTAAATCTGTTTCCATGGGAATTGAACCCTAATGTATAAAGGTAATGCTCATGTAGTAAAGGAATCATACACTCACATAAACATCCCCATAAACAAATTTCAACTTTGAAACATCTAACCCCAACACCCACACAACTTGGATTACCACCTATAATTGCACCCACAATGTAGATCCATGCAAATAAAAAGTTGAAAATTACAACATCTATTTTGTAAGAAGTGAACACCATGAAAATACAACTTAGCCTTTGCAAGAAAGTAAGCATAAGGTAACAACTACAAAAAAAGAAGCTTTATATGGTATCTAATGTAAATATCCTTCCATGTTGCAATGGCTTCATGGTATTGAGAAAAATCAACGAGAGTATGAAAGTTTTGGGTGAACATGTGAACACACAATTAAAATGTGTGGTTAGTTGATTAAACAACTTATTTTCCATGAAAGATAAGTTGTTGAAGGTTTTTTCATTCTTGACTGAACCAACACTTACATCATGGTCCTTTGAACAACCTTCATGTACTTGTTAAGCTTGAGGACCTAAATTGGAGAAAATATGATCTTTAACCACATCAAATAACTAGGTTCACATCTTTTGCTTCCTACATTACTCCTTGAATAGTATGACTCATGGCGAGTTTGAAAAAAAATGTTTGCAAATCAAGTTGGCTTGAATTTTAAAATGGTGGGACCATATCACCCCCTTTCATTTTACAAGTACATGGCAACCACTCACCTTTTAGATCTAAAACCCAAGTAAGGGGTAGTTGTGCTTGTGATATTCACAAAAGTTGGTGGCATCATTAAAGGCAAGGTTGTCAAATTTGTAGAAATTAAAGATCAACATATGATTGGTACAACTTAACTTCTACCAACTTCACAACATCAATGAAATCATACATAAACAATATCATGCCTTTCAACAAACTTAATAAATGTGTGTCATTTCCAACATAGCAAACCAAAAATCAATTTCATATCACACAAAATATCCAAGTTATTTCAAGTGAGTTTACTATTGGGTGCATCTTCATGCATCTTCACAATAAAATGACTTGTATTCCTCTAACACATGCTTCAAAAGGCTAAGCATGGATATCCAATGGGTTTTAATGTTGTGTGTTAGGTATTTACTATAAGACAATTAGTTTTTGTAGTTTGCCATGTGTGGATGGAACCTTGTGCAATGTGAATAAGGTTTTAATTTTTTTTTGTTGGGGGGGGGGGGGGGGGGGGGACTAGTTTATCCCCATAGGAGTTTCATCTTTCATGTTTTGAAATTCTATAACACATATGATAAACATGCATATTTGTGGTTACTTTGAACTTGGATCAACTTAGTGTTTTGGTATTACATCTAGATTAGTTTTTGTTATGTATTGGAGAAGGCATTGTAATGGGGTAGAGGTTGCAATAAGATGATGATCTTGATTTGTTTTGGTAGGCTAAAGAAACTTTGAAGGCAAAACTAACATTTTTATGTTGATTTTTGTTCATCATTCCTTGGGGATTTGAACCCCACTGGTGCTTGGGACCTTGGAATGTTGAGTGACTTATAGCCAAAGCCTTTAGCCACCACCATCATCAAAGACTAAGGCAATAACTTGATTATATTTGATTAAGGTAAGATGATGACATCATTGAATTAGGGGTATTTGAAAAACAAAAACCACATGGAGCTAAGATGCATGAAAATGGATCTTGGGCACATTCACCCAATGTCCAAAATGATATTAGTACTAGTCTTTGATAATCATATACAAGTATGGTCACATGAAGTAACATACAAATCATATGCATGAAGGACATGATTTTTAGTAGCCATTTGACAAGCTACCTAATGCCCATGTCTCTCTTGGAAAATAATTTTTTTAATCAAAATGTTAATTTGATGATCTGGGTGGTGAACATTTTAAGGTAGTTCCATTCACAATAGAATCATTGATTGATGTAGAATCATCATGATTGATGTAGTAATAACTTAATCATAATAATTACAATGATGTTTAATTTTTTAATGCATTCAATTTGCACAAAGGATTGCACAATCGAATCATGTTTAACTTCTCAAGGTGTTGAGAACATTGCGCAACAACTTGGCCCTCTCAAAGTTTTGGAATCCACACAAGCTTTGGAATGGCTTCCAAAAGCTTATGAACATTCTCATACCCAACTATTTTTTAGTCCAAATCATACCTGAAATGAGAATTGAAGGTATCTTGGAGGCTTCCAAGAGTAAACCCTCCTATGTGAATAAACAACAACTCAAACACTAATTCCTTATAGTCAATTATCATTTTTAGAACATTATGGAAATTAATTATATTGTTGTAGTTTCTTTCTATTATTGCAATGATAGTGGTGTGGTGGGACATGGAAAACGTACTTCCTCCACCCTATGATTTATTAGAGTGTTCCCATGTTCTTAAAGAGCACACTTTGGTTTTCCATCACAAAGACCATTTGGGCTTGTTCAATGTGTAAGCACCTATCCAAATGTTTACATATGGGTGCCTAAAAAGGATTATTTGAAGTCGTTTATACTATTATCATCAAAGTAGGGCATTGCTTACATCATTACTATTACATTTTCTTTATTGATGCACTCCCAACTCCTTCAGGGACTCAAATGTGAATCCCAAATATAAAACAACGAAAGAGTAAAGAGTCGTGGCACATTCCCTGGCTTGCAACATTTTGGAGGGGTAGAAGGGCGTGCTGGAGCTTCGGGATGGGACGAGGACGAGTTGACAAGCTTCATTCATTCACACAAATCTGCACAAACCCAACGCAAGGTGGTTAATGCATAGTTAAAACACCTTTGATGCTAGGACGAGCCACAGGTAACACGGACACACAAGATTCACCACGGCCCAAACTTGGGGGAAGCCACCACCTTCCCCCTTATAGTATACTTTGCACCTTTCCACATGCCCACATCTAAATGACTTTTTGTCCCAGGACTCCCGTGACTTTGGGGCGCCATAACTTTGCGTGCAGACCTCATATTGAGATGAGGTTTGAAGCAAAGTTGTAGTCCTTGTCAAAAACTTTCCAACGGTATGTTGCACGTTATCTGAACGCACGGAAATCAAGTTGATTCCTGACTTTTAGTGGTCGGGAGTCAAACTACCAATTTGACTCTCGACCCTTCTTTTGGCCATAACTTATGTTTCAGATGTCCAAATGGGCAATACAAGCCCATTTTAGATATCTACATTTCAAGAGCTTTCCATTGATATAAATAACTATTCAAACCATGGAATTTTGACCCCTAAAATCTCCCTCTAAAGATTCGGAAGTCCACTAGGACTCCAACTCCCAAAGTGGAACCTTTCATATTGATTATAAAAGTATTTTGGGTTTTACTTTTTGTAAGTCAATAGTACTTTAGTTTATAATCATCATAAATGCAAGAATTCAAATAGTGGATCCTAAGTAAAATCATGTTGCATTAATTACAAGAGGATTACATACCATAGCCCAATTGATGAGCCCAGTTGTTATTTTAAGAGCATTTAGAACCCAAATTCTAAACAATGACAATTGGAAAAAATTTCAGGGTTCTAAAAGCCTCATTTGAAAAATGCACCTTTACAGAATACGCCACCTTTGCCCCACCTTTTTCTTCCATCAATGTTTAATTAAAATTTCTACCAAATTAAAATAATTATGCAAATATATATTTTTATGAATGCAAAAAATATCATTTCACACATTAATAAATTAAGTGTATCATCATTTAATACATTGTAAACTAAATTTACATAAAATTAATTTACAAGGACTAAATTTACATAATATTAATAATTTATATTTCAAACTTCAATTACAATATTACAATTTACATAGAAATAATATTTAATTACATGCATTAATTAATAAAAAGAAAATTCTATTTTCACACCTTTTTTGGCTAGATTCACACCTTTTTTGCCGGTCCAATTTTAAATAGAATAAATTTGAATGTGTCTGACCACCTCCCTGTGTAAACTGTACGCGCAACGCAATAGGAGATGGAGTTCGCCATGCAAAAAGAGCTGATCAAAGATCTCAAGAACAACTATGAATAGGAAGGAGTGGTCCTCACCATCAAGACAAGCAAGGAGAAGCGGGTGGTCTTGAAGTGTGATCGAGGCGGGGAGTATGTCAACGTGCTGAACCTGACAGATGAAACGCACCAAAGGGAGACGCAAACTAGGCTAACCGGTTGTGATTTTGATATCGGTTGTTCGTCATTGAAGGGTGTATGGGCAGTCTGTAAGATCTCTGGCAATCACAACCACGAGATGGGTGGCAACTTGGCAAGCCATGCGGTGAAGTGCCGCTTAAGCGAATTAGAAAAGGCTAAAGTGCGAGCGCTCAATGGGCAAGGTTTGGTGCCAAAAGACATTATCTGCATCGTTCGTAAGGAGTTTGCAAATAGCCACTCAACAGCCAAGGAGATTTACAACGAGCTTGGGACTGCTCGAGCGGAGGAGTTGTGAGGCTGCGGACCCATTGAAGCACTAGTGGAGTTGATCTCCTGCACTAACTACTTCAGCAAGGTGCGACTGGTGGGAGATGCCGTTAATTGCGTGTTCTTTATGCACCAATCATCAGTTAGTATGTGCCAGACGTTCTGCACTGTCTTCCTTCTTGACTGCACCTATAAGACCAACAAGTTTGGCATGCCTCTGCTGAAGGTGGTTGGCATCACGTCGACCTACGCGACGTTCAACGCTGGCTTCGCTTTCTTGCACATGGAAAACGAGGAGACATACGCTTGGGCTCTGCAACAATTTTCGGAGGTGGTGACTCCTAAGGTCCTGTGCACGGATTAGGAACTGGCCTTGATGAACGGAATCGCACAAGTCTTCCCGGGTTGCCACAACATCCTCTATTGTTGGCACATCAACAAGAACATGCTTGCTAATTGCAAGGTACGCTTCTCCGATGTCGAGTGGTAGGAGTTCATGCAGCGATGGAACTTGGTTGTCTCCAGCACGTCAGTCAAACTATTCGATGCGGCCCTTGGTGCTTTTAAGGAGACATATGCAGCAAGCCATCCGGCTGCGTGGAATTACGTTAACATTACTTGGCTGCCACACAAGGAGAAGTTCGTGGCATGCTTTCCCCACTTTAGCAGCGCCAGTATGTCGAGGGTGGACGGAAACCACCACGTAATCAAATCGTATCTCCGCATCAACACTCTCCACCTCTTGACGCTGACAAAGCGGTTGGGGTTCATGTTGGCTAATCAACGCGTTGAGTTAAATGCTGCGATTGAGAAGCATAAACAACATATGGCGCATCGTTTCAACCACCACTACTTCAAGAATCTGATCTACAACATCTCCGATTTCGCTCTGGGAAAGCTACTGGGACAGCTAAAGCTCGCTGAAAAGGGGGGACATGAGGAGCAGCCGTGCACTGCGCGGTTCACGAAATCATGGGGTTTGCCCTGTCATCACTACATTCGTGGCTGTCTGGAAATCGAGACTCCGATTCTTCTGCACGACATTCATGAGTAGTGGCTGTTGGACAGAAACCCCCTGGCCCCTCCTAGCGTCACTGCAGCTGCGCCGCCACATGAACCGGTATCTACAAGAAGTTCATTTGTGCAGAAGATAACGACTACCCTACAGCAAGTACTCAATAATGAGAATCCTCGAGCAGGCAGTTTGATTGCCCGCCTCAATCAGGTCCAGGATACGCCTGATGTTCAAGTTTAAGAGCCCTTGGTCGTGGTTAAGAAACGCGGCAAACCTGCAGGATCCAAGAACAAGACAAGCACCACCAGAGACAAGTCTCACTTTGAATACGTGGAAGGACGCAAGTGTGGAGTCTGTGGTCAATCAGGGCACAACTCAAGAATCTGCCCGCAGAAGTAATTGAGCTGATAAAAGAGGCACTCAAATTTATTTTGTTAAAAATTGGACTGGCAAAAAAGGTGTGAATCTAGCCAAAAAAGGTGTGAAAATATAATTTTCCTAATAAAATACACAATGTTAATAACTTATCTTTTGGAAATTTTTAATTCTCGTTAAGAATCAATTTTACAAACAAAAATTTCACTATACATAACCATATATGTATAATCAAAATTTATCCTATTTTAAATAAATATGAAGACATTTATATGTATCAAAGTGAATCAAAAATATAATTCCGTAATATCATTCATTATATATTATTTAATACTCAATATGTTAGAAATAAAAATTTGTTTAGACCAATATTTAAACCAATATTATACATCATAAAAAATAAAATTTATATCAGGACTTGTGTTATATTTTTATAGAATATAAAATATTACCAACCAATTATATAATTATTTTAGGTTAAAAATTATTTATCATATGTCAAAAAAAAATATTCAACCATACATAGGATTAATATACGGGGGAGATTATTTTTATTATTATGCGAACCATTAAAAAAAACAAAAACATGTGTTTTAATTCATTTTTAAAACATGCACTAAAATATTATTAAATTAAAAAATTATGTTTATTTTTGAAATGGGTTTACAACTTTGAAAAGGAAAAACATAAATATGCACATCATTGAAAAAATGTTAAACATGAATTTTTAATTTTTTGATTTTGACAAATCCTAAATTTTAACATTAATTAGTAAATTTTACATTAAACCTTAAACCTTTCTACCATCAATGTGATCAATTTTGCATTATAATCAGTTTTTAATATGTTAAATCATATTGTAAGATAAATAAATAATTGTCATGACCTTAGCCTAGGGTTCACAACCAAAACAAAGGCATGGAAAGGTGTAGGATAAAAGTGCAATTTGGGAGTCACATTCACATTTCCAAAAATGTGGGAAAGTGAGAGAATGGGCCCAAACATTCCCAAGTCGATTGTCACTTTGGGAATTGGAATTCCAATGGACTTTTGAATTTTCATAAAACAATTTGAAAAGGTCAAAACTCATTAGATTGAAAAAATCTTTATACCATTGAAAAGTTCTTAAAATTTAGATGTTTAAAATGAGCTCGCATGGTCCATTAGATTACTTAAAATACAAATTATGGCTAAAAAAAGGGCTAAGAGTCAAAATGTCAATTTTACCCCGACCATTAAAAGTCAAAAATCGCTATGAGTTACATGCGTGTAGGAGGCGTGCTACATATTGTCGAAAAGTTTTCGACAAGGGCTATAATTTTGCTTTAAACTTCATCTCAATTGAAGGTCTTCAAAATAAACTATGGGCATCCAAAGTGGTGGGAGTCCCAATTTTGAGAATTACGAGACTCTTGACTTGGGAGTTTCGAGAAAAACACCATTTGGGTGTAGCCCTCATGGTGAATCATAGAAAATACTATAAGGGGGAAGGTGGTGGCTTCCCCCAAGTTTGGGCTATGGTGAATCTTGTGAGTTCGTGAATGTTTATGGTTCATCAATGCACAAAAAATGTTCCAATTATGCACTAACCAACTTGTTGTTTGGTTTGTGCAGATTGATATGGATAATTAGCACACTTGTGATTTGTCTTAGTCCTCATCTTGGAACTCCAACACTCTTCTCTTACCCCTTGAAGTGTTGTGAATTAAGGAGTGTGCTTTAATTTTTTGTTTTGTTGTTTTCATTTTGGGAGTCACATTTGAATTTTTCAAGGAGTTTGGGGGTGTGTCAATAATTTTGAAAACATGAATATCATGATATATTGATAGGGAACAAAGTATTTAAAAAATATTCTTATGTTTCACGGTGAATGTAAATATACCATGATGATGCAAGTATTGCATTTAAATTCCATAACTTTGTTCAAATGACCTTCTACCATCAATGTGAAAAACTTTGGAATACTTTCATTTACTTGAATTAATATGTAGGGCATGTTATATTGAGTATGGAATAAATATTTTTTAAAAGTCCTTTTATTTCATGGTTTAAAATATTATCACAATATGATGCAAATATTGTTTTCTTTCTAAGTTTTGGTATGGTTATGTAATACCCCTGCAAGTTTCAAAAGATATGTTATAGAACCCAAATGATTTTTGGGATACCTAGAAAGGGTAATGCATGAACAATACACTTTTAATAGCCTAGACCAAAATAATTTAGCCCGTGGTGTTTATAGTGTAGCCCATTGAAGGTATTGCATCATTTTTAGGGTTTAACAGGTTATACAATATTCCTCCAAATTTCAAAAGATATTTTATGGAGCCCAATGTATTTATGGGATACTGTGCAAGGGGTATTGCAAGTGTATTGAATAGTTTTGTGCATAAACATTACCCCTCCGCATGTTAAAATATATGTTATGGAGCCCAATGTATTTTTGGGATACCTTGAGCGGGGTATTGCATGTTTATTGAGTCTTTTTGGGCATGAACAATACCCCTATGAATAGCCTAGACCAAAATAATTCAGCCCATGGTGTCTATGATGTAGCCCAATAAGGGTATTACATTTTTTTTAGGTTTTGATAGGGCTATGCAATACCTCTCCAATTGTTGAAAGATATGATACGGAGCCCAAACTATTTGAAGGATACCTAGAATGGGGTATTGCACATTCATTGAATATTTTTCTTTATGAACTTGAGTAGAACATGCATTAAATGCATTTAAATTGAACTGGAGTTTTGTATTGCTTTGATTATCCACTTGACCCCATGGAAAACACTCTATGAATAAAACTTGTAATACCTTTATATAAGGGATGTTAAATACTTTAATCGGCATGTTATTTATTTGTTTGAATGAACAAAAGCAAGCTCCATGCAATACCTTCATTTTATTCATTCCTCATCATTGTCAATTGTTGAGGGTCTATTGAAGTGGCAACCATGTAGGTAGGTGTAACCATGTAGGTGGGGTTTGGTAGTCACCTACTTAAAGTGTTGGTAGGTAGGACGGTGGAAGGGTGGGTAGATAGGTGGGGATGAGAGTAGCACATTTTAAATTAATAGGTGAGGAGGTTGGTGAAGGACAATGGGGAGTAGTAGGTGGGTGGGAAAAGTTTCCCAAAAAGAAACCGGGTGCAGGTGGGGGAGAAAATAAAGTTGCAAAAATAAACTGAGATTAGGGCTGAGAGAGGGCAAACACAAAAAAGTGAAGCTGGGATGGCACATGGATAGAAAAGAGAATCCTATCAATACACCATCCATCCACGTTGGTGCACTGGTGGGTGCTGGTTCACTCTGACCATCTTATTTGACAAAATCCGCAACTGGACATCTCGAAAAGTGAAATGCCTGTGTTAGTTTATTTTGAATTTTATTAGAGCTGATACCCGGAGGTTACCCAGATAATACTTGCTGAGTATCACAGTCCTTTAAAAAAAATAAAAATAAAAAGCATTAATTTCTACGCTGGGCAATGCCCTGAGGTTGGGGCATTCCAAAAATAACGGGCCGTTGGTGTCCAGCCTCATGGGCCATTATTTCAGGAACACCCCAGCCCTAGGGCATTACACTACACATAAATGGTTTTCATGGGACCTTTCTTCCCTTCTATTAGTTCCCTTACAATGCACAATGCACAGGTCTTCTTGGGTCTACCTGACCTAACCATTGTTCAAAATCCACATGCCCATTTGTGTTGCACATCATGAAAACCATTACATTATGGAAAGTGCTGGGGTCCATGCCATTCTGCCCGCTGCCCAAGCCGAAAATTCCTGCTTGCCCAAATTTCTCAAATGCACACACCTTACTGGGCTTCATGGCGCCTGTACCCAGCACATTCCTTAATACACTCATACTGAAACTACAGCTTGCTTGTTGAGTTAGTTTGAGAGTAAGCACAAGAGGCAGCATTTAGGTTGTTACACTTTACAATTGGAATAGCAAGTTTATTCTAGCCTTCTAGGGGCATGAAAGTGGTTTGCAGTGGAGTGGAATTCTAGATGCAATGGAATGTAGTGAGCTTTGTGGATAGCAAGTGTAATACAGTGTCTATATCTCAACATAAGCTTCCAACGGAAGTGATGCTCTCTTGGATGTAGTGTGTATCGGTACTGTATCATTCCATTTTAGTCTAAGAGCTCAATGCAGATGTGCTTTTTGCTTACAGATTCCTGGAGTAATGGTCCAGATGCTGGAGTAATAGTAGCTCCATGGGTTGCTTGTGCAGCTATGGTTGCATCTTTTGTGAGTGTGGTCTGCTCCACTCTCCTCAAAAACTACAAACAAAGCCAAAAGTTCTCACCCTAACCCACGATCTTCCTTTCATACAAGCCAACTCTCCTGTCTCTTTGATTCATTGTCTTAACCATTGATCCTCTTTCAGAAGAGATTCTGCAGTTTTTTATTTTCTAAGTCAGAAAATCCAACAAAGTTCTGAATCTCACCTTTTGACACTACCCTGAAGATTTGCACAATGAGTTTTTGAGTGTTTAAGGAATAATTGTCACAATAAAACAGCTCCTGTTTTGAGTTCTTACAGTTTGCCAGATTCCTCCCCACCACCCCAACATGTGTACCACACACACCAATATTTGAGATAGGAGTTCCAGTAGATTCAGAGACGACCACAATCCAAATCAAACAATTCCAACACAACAAATGCCATTGTACCAGACTTAATAAAGTGTGGATCATCTGCATTCTCTCCATGAAAAAAGGGTAAACTCATTGTTTGGCACATTGGTCCAAGACTAGTTGTTAACTTCTCCACTCCACATAAATGTGTTCAATGTTTCACAAGACCAGGGTGAAGATCTCAGCTGACAAATCAATGTGCAAATTGTGAGGTAAATCTGCTGAACCCTGAAAACTGTCTACCTTTTTGCAACCGATGTTTGTTGGCAAAACTCAGGATGTTGACAGTGAGGTGCTCTACAGACTCATCCTGATTTTTGTGAAGTAATGCGAAGCAAGTCTCCTGTAATTCTGAACTATAAGTGCGTTTGGCCATGTGAAATTGCTTGTTGGATGATAATTCACTAAAGTCCAGGGTAGCAGATTATGTCATTTTTCTCTCCCACATTATATGACATAATCTTCGGGGTTATGGTCAAACACTCAAAACAGTGACCAAAATGTGTCAGTTGAACATGAATTTTCTTAAAACATCATCGCGTCTGTCACCTTAATGTTGTGGAATGGCCTTGGTTGGGTGCATTGCCCTAGCTCACCTTAACAGGCTGGGCAAGGGCTTGACCATTCTATAGTACAAAATATGGCAGCAGATTTGCATCATCAACCTCATTTTGGAGTGAAATTGAATATACAAGATCTCCTGCACTTTCAAGCATAAACATTTTGAAATGAACAAGACAGGATGAAAGCAAAGAGCCAAGCAATTTTGACCTGCAGAGATGCCTTGGGTGAATCGTCAAAAGAACCCTTAGGTGAAAACTAACTTTCTGTTTGTAAGGGTAATAGATAGAGAAAGGGTTCACACATTAACAGTTGTTCTCAATCTTCAATGCATTGGGTCACAATTAGATTCAAATCTCTTGTACATAAATCATTGGAGCTACAAAATTTCCTACTTATTATACTACTCAGATCAAGTACTAAATGCCTGTTTTTCAGTGCAAAACATCTAATTGAAAATGAAAAATTATAACCAAATCCCATTCATTGTATACTACAGGCCCAAATTAATAGGCTAAGGACCCAAAGAAAAAGAAAAGAAAAAAGCTTCAGCCAAAAACAAGAAGCAGCTTTCAAGTTTCGAACCACCAAAAACAGCAGGCTCACTAAGACATTGATCAGCAGCAGCTGACATCATTGATTTCCCAGCTACAAAACTTCCTCCAATTTCTCCATTCTACTCCTCCTTGAAGACAAAGAAATCACATTCCTATTGTACAGAAGACTAGTGAGCTAGATTAGGGTTACCATGTCTCATGCCCAGGAATCAAAGGAAGAAAAAATTCCCCAAGTCATTGATGATCTTGATTTCTCTGTAGTGATGGGGACCCACAGAAGAAGCTTTAGATTAAGAGAGAGAGCTGAGAAAAAGCATTCAAGGGATAAACTTGAAAGGATAACAACAAAGGGACTACTAGAGAGATCTGATGACGAGGAGAAAGAATCACATGTTCTGGCGCTCCAGTAGAATGTGATTGAGAGATTTCATAGGAGATTTTGCAACAACAATTAGAGCTGGGGAGGGAGGGTGAAAGGATAATAATTTAGTTAAGGAATGGGAGAGCTTCGGCTACGGCGGAGACGGATGCCTCCTTTGAAATCAGGAGTAGGCCTTGGTAAGATGAGCACAGCTGCAATTCCACCAGCAAGAGCTGCAGCACCACCCAGTAGAAAAGCAGGCAAGTTACCACCACCAAAGAGCTCATCCCACGGACCACTGCCCACAGAGACGATCATTTGAGGAATGACAACAGCAAGGTTCAATACACCCATGGACAGTCCTTGACCTCCCCCTACTTTCTCTGTGAAAGTAGCAGTCAATGCATAAGGGATACTGTATGTGACCGCCAGTGGAGCTCCCAGAACCGCGAAGATGACGAGAGAGCAGATGGTGACGTAAAGAGGAGGACCCATCCCCCAGGGCTCCTGTTTGGCTGCATGTGTTAAGAGAGCCGTGGCTGCAAAGCAGGCAGCCATGATGGTGTTTGCTAGGCCCCACACATAGCTTGAACCCAGTTTGTGGCAAAGAGGTTCGATCACAAGCGAGGAGAGACCCAATACCACAGAGTTCAGCATAAGACCGAGAGAACCCATGTGCACTCCCTCGAAGTAAAGAGCGGTGATCTTCGGATCTGGTGAAGACGGCTCGCCTCGATAAACGTCACGACCCATCCAGTCCGTGTCGAAGAGAAGGAAAGGGAACCATGCCATCCATGTGAGAGCTGTTACAGCGAGAATGTACCACATGGGACGAGGGAGATCTCTCAAAGCTCCAAAAAGCTCCCAAAAGACCGCTTCTCCTTCTTCTTCTTCATCGTCATCGCTGTCTTCTTCCCCTCCTCCCTGACCATTACTTGCGCCAGATGCACTCCCTGTTGCTGCGGGTGGTGATGGTTTCGAAGCTTCAGGATCCGCTGGCTCCTTGTCGGGAAGCAAGGGAGTAGCGGAAGTAGAAGCTCCGTACTTTACGATCTTCGTGATGGGATCCCAAGGAACTTCACTAGCTGCCGTCACGCTCAGAATCGTCGTCAACACAAGGAGGAGAACTCCGAGAAGGAAAGCGGATTTCAGATTCGCACAGGCAATATCGCAAGCTTCTGTTCTGGTGAAGCTGAAGATTTTGTACCAGCCATCGTAAGCGCCGGTAGCGAAGCCCAGCACGTTTCCTATGGCCATGAAGAGGGAGAAAAAAGCATTTGCTCTTCGCGTCCGTCTCTGATCCTTGCCTGTGAAATCCGCCAGCAAAGCTCTGCAAGGTCCTTGCAGAGTATTATTCGCGAGATCCAGCACCCAAAAACCAATCACGAAAATGACGATGGCACGAGGTCTGGATCCCACAATACTACTATTGCTATCACCCAGCAAGAACCCCAAATCCGCAGAGAAACCGATGATGAGCACGGCAACCACCACCAGTGTAGCTCCAATGACGATGAAAGGTCTTCGTCTTCCCCATTTCCCAGGGAAGCGATCACTATAATGACCAACAATGGGTTGCACCAACATCCCGGAGATAGGTCCACACAGCCAAACGAAGCTTGCCCATGCATGCGGGATGCCCAGTTCCTGCACGTAAGGCGTCAACAACGACAACTGCAACGCCCATCCGAACTGCACTCCTGCAGCAATGCAAGCTACCCGTGCAAGCGATTGGAGTGGGATCCGGTTCTTGCCTCGGTTCACGCGCTTAAAGCTCTCTCCTCTCTCCATATCTGGTATCAAAACGAAGCTCTTTGCAAGCTCTACAAGTTTTGTTCGAACTCCACACACCGAACGAGGCTGCCGCGCGCGAAATCCGGCCAGCAATCGTCTGCCTGCGTCCCCCCCTCACTCCCTCTTCACACCAGAACTACTCCGTTGAAGCGGTTTTGCTCGAGACTCAATCGTTCCAACAAGCACACGTGTTATAGAACTACCTGACACGTTGCAGCTCACTGTTGGCTGCACATTGGGTGTCTGACACGTGGCACTTTCTCTTGAAAACTGGGTACCAAAACCGATGGTTCTAAGATACTGACTTGTTTGTTAATATCATTTTTGTGCCTTGCTGGCAACTCCATGTCATCTTAAAAGCGTCACTAGGATAGTTAGAAGATAGAACCCACCTTGCCCCTTGTTTCTTTTTCTCTCCCTTTCTTGTGTGCTCTCTTTTTATGAAGTTTGGCAAGCTTTCATCATCATATCATCACCTATCAGAGGTGATACCTACCTATGCCTGATATTCAAGACAAAAATAATTGGCAAAAGGTTTAGCCAAAAGAAAAGAAACAAATTAATTGATGTTTTCTTGAAATTGTTGAAAATCAAACTCCATTGGGTTACTAGTAACTACCTATTACAAATAAACAACAATACAAGGTTTACTTTGCATACCTCTTCCTCAACTAATTGTTGAAATTCTGGAAAATTAAATTTGAAACTATTGAACTTCATAAATAAATATTCAACAATGAAGTGCCGAATATCAGTCATAGGTACAGAACTTATGGGCTGCTTAAATATATATCCCTAAAGCCCTAAACACATGCACCACTTGCTTTAGGTCAAATTGGACGGTTAGGTGTTAGAAACTGCACCTAAACAAACACATGCACAACTTACTTTAGGTCAAATTGGACTGTTAGGTGTTAGCAACTGCACCTAAACACATCGGGTATCAGGGCAATTCTTAGGTTTGATACCTGTGAATCTCAAAAAAATTCAAATACCCAGTTTTGATATATGATCATGGGTCTCAATTTTTTTGAAAATTTCAAATAACTGCCCAGAATTGGGAACTTGGTTCTGGTTCCAGTTCTCTAATTAATCTGGTTCCAATTCTGGTTCTAGAAATAGTTTTTAAAAATCAAACTCAATTTTAATTCAATTTTACTTCACTTTCTCGTTCTAGAATTATTTTCAAAAACCAAACCCAATTTTGATTCAAAATTTTACTAACCAGAATTGGAATTGACACTTCTAACCTGCTGAAGCAACTAACCACCCAAACAATATGATTCAACTATTGTTTTTAATTGGTTGATGAGAGTGAATAACTCAAAGTCCTAATATCTAAATGGTGTCACAGTAAAATATTTGTTCAAAATTCATGTTTATGAGTGGGGTGGGGGAACATTGTATCTCTGTGTCGGATAATGATATGAGCCCTCATTAAATGAGGATACTATGCTCTTACACATCATGCACAAACGTGATCACAACATTAGATAACACATAATAATGGAATGGATTACATAACCACAAATGTATATGTATCTCATCCTTCCTGTTGCTTCAAGATCTAAACCATAACATCATTAGAAAAAAAGTATCAAACTTTGGGCACCATCCTAAAGTTCAATCCCAACACAAATGCCCTTTCCAAACATAAATTCCCTTTTCATAAGAATGTTCGAAAGGGAATATTATCAAAATATGCACGGACTTCACTGTCTTCATTCCATTACTTGCACATGGATTTTGTAGATCAACATTGATAATCTTCATTCTTCAACATGCACATGTATTGACAAATGGTGCATGGGACCTTGTTTGTAATATGTGGAATTCAACACCCGAGAACTTCCATTGATATTCTTTGTTTTGTCCAATGGGTTCTCAACCATGAGCTTGTAGCCATTGTCTTTGACTTTAATGTACACTTTGGGCTCTAACCAAAGCATAAGCTTGCTGATCACCAAATAGAAGGTCTTGCTACCTATCCTCTTTAACCATTTTCTATTGTCAAGTTTCCTATGGCCAATGGCAATGGGTGACTATTTACAGACAATGTTAGGGTAGATATGCTTTGCTTAATTTGATATCAAGTTCCAAAGGAGTGGAAATTGGGTGACAAGATTCCATTTTAAATTTGAGGAGGATGGATTGGACATATTTTTGTTGAAAGATTTGAATAAAACCTTGAGCACAATCATAATCATTTCGAGGCCCAAAATCACAAAAGTTCGAACAAGGTTGGATTTTTGGGATCAATTTGGGGCATTTTTTCAACTTTAATTGGGGAGGCACAACTAAATAAAGAAGAGATGAGAATGAGAGTTTGCTAGGAATGGGGTTGGATGAAAAAGAAGGATGTTAAAGCACATCCACAGTGTCCATGCATTTCACCAAGATGATGTGCACTTTTGTGAACAAGGGAATTGTCTATTAAACCCCATTGTTTTCTAAACCCTAACACGATCACCAATGGCGACCCTTGAAGCTCCTCACTAAGGCCATTTTGAAATCAACTCCAAGCCACTATCACTACACCATTGAACCCAAGGGTGCATAGCTTTCGCTAGATGCAATTGAACAATGTAGTTAGGATTGTCAAAAATCCAACTTTCATGAAGTGCTTAATGCTAATATGATGTTGCAAACAGTTGGGGTATTTCAACTTTTTATAGCTCTTGAAAGCTACAACGACCATTCACACATCACAATTTTTACATTCAAACCTGAAACGTTTAAAGATGTTTTGTCTTTTTTTTATTTTAGTGTGTGCATTCAGGCTCAAAGATTATGTACTTAATACTTATATGGATGTGGAAAGATCAATGCAAGTGGCCATTTTAGCTTTGAAAACATGGGAAAAGAAAATATATATGAAGACTTGGGATTTGGCATGGTGGAGATGATTTTGTTGAAGATGGTGCTTGCACAATAAAGGTGATTTTGTTGAAGATGATGTTGGTCGCTCAATGAAAGTACGTCCATGGGATTAAACCTAACTTTTTTGGAATTAAAAACTTGGAAGGTTTGAGATTTTAAGTTTGTTCAAAAACTCCAACTCAGAATCTCATTAAAAAATGTCGCACACATTTGTTTTTAGAATTTAAGGCTAATGTTTCATCATATCTCTCATTTGCCCTCACCCAAACCCATTTGCAATTGCTGAATGATTTTTCTCACTTGTAGAGTTTGTCACCAAACTTTTCGATTGCTAAATCCTTTATATTTTCAAAACTAACTTTAATCTCAGTTTGTTTTTCCACAAGTTTGTGAAAATAAAATAACTCAGTAGTTTTTTATGGGATTTTATGCTCTAAGTTGTTATGATTGTGTATTTACTATTGATTGTGGTGATTTGGTGAGTGAAGAAGGGGTTTGTTTTGGTCATTGGTGACAAGTTTGCTCTATTTGTTGATTATGGTGAATCAGTGAGTTATGAATTGTGAAAGAACATTTCAAATTTCATCCCATTAAAAAAATTGTTATGTTTATTAACTATGTTAATTTATGAATCATGAGGGGGGGTTCATTCTAGGGTGAGAAGTTAATTTTATCTATTGACTATGGTGACTTTTGATCTATGAGGGAAGTTTGTTTTATCATTGTTGTTGTCATTTTGTTTGACCTTTGAAATCCACCATGTCTTTTTCAATATTCCAGTACGTCAGCTCATCCAAAAACCCAAAGTTCACAATTTCATTGGTCTTTATATCTATTCCACCATGTTTTCACAGTCCTTTAATTCTTCCAATGGTTTGAAATATCCTTTTAGAATAACTTGGCCTCTTTCTCCAAATTTTGTAATTTGTCCTCCTCTTGAAGCTAATATTACACAAGAGATTTTACAAAACCCTAATTCTAGTTCTAAACCATTAGAAGTCCTTGAGAGATTAATTCCATGACTAACCTACGTGTAGTCACATGGGATCCATAAACCTTGATCAAGTAATGGAGTTATCAAATTCATAATCAAATTCGCCTTGTTCTATTGAATTATTTGATTCAAAAGTTGATCCAACTTCAGAAGCAAAAGAAAGATGTGAAAAAACTCAAAAACATCCTTGCTTAATCAGATCTACAAGTAACACACAATCAAAATAACCCCAAGCAAGTTGACTTAGCATCCTAGCTTAAGTCTATGATCTTTTGCGAGAACATTAGTTGCTCAAACTTAAACACCTTTGTAGCTACCTCCAACCTTTAGTAGGCGCATGTGTAGTTTGAACTTTTTAAGTATAGATTTGAACCTTCATATAAGAAAAAAAAGGAATTTTTAAAATTTCCATTTTCAATTAAATTTTTTAATTACAAAATCATGTGCAACTAAATTATAATTATAAAATTTTTGTTACAACTATCCATATAAGAATTCAAGAATATGTGAACCATATTATGTAAATTACAAAGTTATAATTTAATATCATTTGTTTTGATAACACAAGAAAATTCCAAACTGAATGGGCAACAAGCTTGCCTTGGGCTGAGGGTTTAGTGTCAAGTGGAAGTTTTATCCACACTATGAGGTGTAAGGTGTGTTTTTTGATTAAAATCAAATATAAAATTGTTGGTCGCAAATGGGACACAATAACAAAACACCAAGGTTGTAGGATTGCAGCTTGGGATTTGCTTAAGCTTAGAGTGAAGAAAGGTGAAAGTTCATTGCAAAGGATTGTGCACACTTGAAAAACATGAAGTTGTATGTTTAAAAGGGTCCTACGTTAATTTTGGTCCAAGTGACACAACCTATAGATGAGGCTAGTTGGAAAATTATTCTAATGAGAACCTTGTTTCACATTCTTACACATGGTTAGCCTATGTTGGAGTATGAGTCTTTGTATGCATTGTCTATTAGTCTAGGTGTCCCCAACAATCTTTCCATGCACTGGTTTGATATAGTTGGTTGGGTCTTTGTTGAATTCATGTATATGCAAGTTCAAAATGCTAATATTAGGGCCATACAATATGCCTAGTTCATAATATGTTCTTGTGACAAGGTTACAACTATTGACAAAGGGTCCTAGATTTGTGTGCATGCATATGTCATTGATTGTTGGATAAGGTTACCTATTTTGGTGTTTGTTGAGAGGGTTATTGATGGATCAAGTTTTAACAACCTAATTGAAGTGATTATGGTTAGATTGTTGAAGGGTGGGGGTTTGATGAAAGAAAATATGTTACAAAAGTTCATATGCTTTGGAGCAGATGGGGCGAATGTCTTTCAAGGTGGCAAAACAAGAGTTACCAAACAAATCAAGGATTCATGGGCACCTTTCTCCATGGGTGTACATTGTGTTGCTCATAGGACCAACTTAGTAGTCCAATCCCTAGCAAAATTTGGTATTCATGGCATGGATTGAAATGTTCATGCAAAACATGTATGGTTATTTCAACCATTCACCCAAACGACATTTAGAGATTGGCTCAAGTTTTGGATACCATGGAAAACAAAATCATGAAGAATGTGAAAACCAAATGGACGTCCATGTTGGAGCCCTTGAAATGGATCATGGCAAAATATTGCCCTTTGCTTGCAATGATGCAAATCGACTCTAATTCTATCCAAGTTGCGTAGGTATAGTCTACCAACCCATTTTTTCCCCTATAATTTGTAGATCTAGTTGAATGTATTAGCAATTTGGTACACTATGGTTTTGATTTGGGAATTATGTGATTATTTTACAAAGGTTTAATGGGCAATTTCAAGTCCATATAGGAGAAACATTTGAACTAAGACCCATTTGGAATATTCAATTTATTTTTTGGAAGTTTTTATAGTGTTTAATCTATGCATACACATAGTACAACCTTTGGAAATGTTGAATTATAGTTTTGTAAGTAAATTTCAGAAACTAAAAGCCATTTGGATGCATCCATTTTGAATCATTTGAAAATTAAACTTCTTTAAAAATTTCATATGCATATGCATATTTTGGAATTTTTTTTGTAGATCTATAAATATTTTCTAGAGGTTGACATCCATTTGGAACATTGAACATTTGATTCATATTTGGAAATTATATACTTGTTTATAGTGGTTGTTATGCATCTACAGACTTTGGATATGTTTTTGTAAAGTTTGTAAGTATTTTTTAGGCTTTAATACCCATTTAGAATACTCTATTGAACATTTGATTCACACTTGCAAACTTTGTACATTTTTGAATAATGTGTGTTATGCATCTATAGACTTTGGAAATGCTTTTGTAAAGTTTATAAATATTTTCCAAGGATTTTAATACCCATTTGGAATAGTCAATTGAATAGTTAATTCATAGTTGGAAGCTCCATGTACATGTTTACAATGGAATTGTTATGCATCTATAAATTTTGGAATTGTTTTTACAAATTATGTAAGTATTTCCCAAGGGCTAATACCCATTTGGAATAGTCAATTGAACATTTTATTCATATTGTGAAATTTTATACATGTTTACAATGGTTATTATGCATATGTAGATTTTGGAATCATCTAGGTAAATGTTGTTGGTTGTGATTTGCTTCAAAATGATTATTTGTATGGATTTTGCAAATGTTCATGATGTTTCTTAGATGTCTAATCTATTTTTGTGGTTATATGTGAATATAATGTTATTGACAAGCAAACTTCGGCTTACTTTGTGACATACATTTGCTATTGGGACTTGCATATGTTTTACCATTGATGGAAATCATGTAGTCCCTTGTGAAATTTGTTCTAAGGAGGGATCTTTTCATTTGTGACTTCATAGCTACAGTGAAGGTTTGCAATGAACAATTATATAATTTTTATTGTGACATTGCATCTTTTTTCTATAGTGATGAATTTTGGTCTTTCTAGGGGTTGTTACAGAATAACCATACCCAAATGCATATGAAATGGGTAACAAACTACAACACAGCTAGAATTGAACATCTTGCATTTGTTGTCAATGCTGAAAAGACATGGGCGCATTGGGGTGAAATTTGCCCATCAACAAGTGGTATGTTGCATGCCACACAAGCATCATTTGCACATGTAGTGCAACTAGTGAAAGTTGAATGTGGACATAAGTGTCTACCCTTGTTGAAAATGGCAGAAGTTCATATCTTTGGTTTATGCCATAGTTGTATTTAGGGTTTTGTCATGATTAATTAGAATTTAACATGTGGCAAAATTAATTTTTATGATGCAAACCTATGAACCTAACCTTTTGATTTCCCTTTGGTATCTTATGTTTGACATTTAATCTTGTTTATTGATTGGTAGAGGCAACAACAAGATTGATTGTTGAGTTGGATGTTCGATTTCCTAAGCAAGTAGTTTTGGATGCCATGGGGGTTATTTACCCCCAATATTGGCTACAAGTAGATGCAGAGATGACATTCCCTCAACATTTGGAGGTTTTGAAAGGATTTTATTGCACCCCACGTCCTTGTGGACAATCCAAGGATGCTCCCATGGTTCAACCTATTCTTTCAACATGGGAGTTGGAAGCTAACCAGTGTCGAAATCAACTACCAGGTCTACGATAAGGAACTCCTGGCAATCATCACGACATTCGAGCAATGGAGACCGTATCTTGCTGGAGCTCAACATCGAGCACAAGTTGTGACAGATCACAAGAATCTCCTTTATTTCACAACTATTCGGACCTTGAATCGTCGCCAGGCATGCTGGTCTATCTTCCTAGCTGATTTCAACTTTGAGATTCAGTATCAACTCGGCACCCAGCAAGGGAAAATTGACGCGCTATCTCGTCGTTCAGAATATGAACTTCGAGCGGGGGATGAAGCCTAGGGCCAACAAAACTAGACTTTACTCAACCCCGAGCAATTTCGAATTGCATCAACAATTAGCACCCTCCCAAACTCATACCTTGTCAGGGACATTAAGATGGCAACTGAAGAAGACACCTGGGCTACCTACATCAAGAAAGAACTCCAGGAACGACCAAGGAACCCAAATCATGATGATCTGGATCAGTTTGAGCAACAAGACGGACTTCTCCTTTGAAATAACTTGATTTATGTACCCGAAGGACCTATACGCCTAAAAATCCTGAAAGAATGCCACGACAACACCTTGGTGGGTCACTTTGGAATGGCACGGACTCACGAACTAGTGTCAAGGAATTATTGGTGGCCCAAAATGAACAAGCTACTACGGGAGTATGTCAAGTCTTGTGATACATAGGCTCGATCCAAGGCTCCCAGACATCGCTCGTTTAGACTCCTATAGACCCTGCCGATTCCTAGCCGACCTTGGGGATCTATTGCAATGGACTTCATCACAGACCTCCCTACTGTTAGAGCCAAGAATTCAATACTGGTTGTGGTCGATCGACTCACCAAAATGGCCCATTTCACCCCTTGTTCCAAGTCAATCACGGCAGAAGAGACATCTTAGTTAATTCTGGACGGGATCGTCCGACTGCATGGACTCCCCGAGGAAATTGTGTCCGACAGACGTCCTCAGTTTGCATCCAAGTTCTGGCGTCGCTTAGTGGAGCTTCTTGGAGTTGACATTCGGCTATCTTTAGCTTTCCACCCTGAAACAGATGGACAAACCGAACGGACAAACCAGACACTCAAGCAATACCTTCGCTGCACTATGAACTACCAACACGACGACTGGCTGGACCTACTATCTCAAACATAGTTTGCTTATAACAACATAATGCATGCATCGACCGGGATCAGTCCATTATTTGCCAATTACGGTTTTCCTCCCAGGTTCAGCCTGGAAATTCCTGGGGACTCCGTAAACCCCTCGGCTGAAGAAAGGGCCACGAGGCTTGGATAGGTTCAACAGAACCTTATGGCAGAACTCAAGCTAACACAGGAGTGGCAAAATAAGCAAGCAGACCGTTGACGCAAGGACCATCCAAATTTCAAGGTTGGAGACAAGGTCTAGCTTCTCAGAAAAAACATTGCTACCACTCGCCCATGTGCCAAGTTGGATTACAAACGCCTCAGACCTTTCAAAATCGCCAAATTGGTTGGTCTAGTGGCTTGCTAATTGGAGTTTCCACCCTAGTTCAAAATCCACAATGTTTTCCATGTCTCCTTGCTTGAGCCCTATCATGACAACCGGATCCCAGAATGTCATCGAGAACCCCCAGTTCCAGTCGAAATTGAAGGCCAAGAGGAGTTTGAAGTTCAGGAGGTCTTGGACTCCAAGAAGATTCGTGGAAAGCTCCTGTACCTTGTCTTTTGGCGAGGTTATCCTCCTTCTGAAGCTACTTGGGAGCCTGCTAGAAACCTAGTTCATGCCCAAAACTTAGTTAATCGGTTTCACCAACAGTATCCTAACAAACTGGCTCCATCTGGAAGATATCGCTTGAGGAGAGGATAATATCATGACCTAGGATATTTTGGGATACTTTTGGCAATATCATGACCTAGGATATGTTGGGATACTTTTGGATACTTTTGGCAATATCATGGCCTAGGATATTTTGGGATATTTTTGGCAATGTCATGGCCTAGGATATTTTTGGATACTTTTGGCAATATCATGGCCCGGGATATTTTGGGACTAGTATGGTTCATGGTTATAAAAGGAGATAGTTTGGGGAACAACTCTTCAGCAGATCAACACCAGTTGATGGATCAATAAAACTTGTTTTGTCTTGTAATTCTCCACTTGTTTGTAGCCGGTTCATAACAATTGGTGCTTGGGACCTTGGAATGTTGAGTGATTTATAGGCAAAGCCTTTAGCCACCACCATCATCAAAGACTAAAGCAATAGCTTGATTATATTCAATTAGGGTAGGATGATGACATCATTGAATCAGGGGTATCTGAAAAGCAAAAACCACATGGAGCTAAGATGCATGAAAATGGATCTTGGGCACATTCACCCAATGTCCAAAATGATCTTAGTACTAGTCTTTGATAATTATAGACAAGTATGGTCACATGAAGTAACATACAAATCATATGCATGAAGGACATGATTTTTAGTAGCCATTTGACAAGCTACCTAATGCCATGTCTTCTCTTGGAACTATATTTTTTTATTATCAAAATGTCAATTTGATGATATGGGTGGTGAACATCTTAAGGTAGTTCCATTCACAATAGAATCATTGTTGTGTTCAACGAGAGTTGGAAAATTCAACATCATCATGCTTGATGTAATAATAACTTAATCATAATAACTACAATGATGTTTAACTTTTTAGTGCATTCAATTTGCACAAAGGATTCCACGATCGAATCATGTTTAGCTTCTCAAGGTGTTGAGAACATTGCACAACAACTTGGCCCTCTCAAAGTTTTGGAATCCACACAAACTTTGGAATGGCTTCCAAGAGCTTATGAACATTCTCATACCCAACTATTTTTTAGTCCAAATCATACTTGAAATGAGAATTGAAGGTTTCTTGGAGGTTTCCAAGAGCAAACCCTCCTATGTGAATAAACAACAACTCAAACACTAATTCCTTGTAATCAATTATCATTTTTAGAACATTATGGAAATTAATTATATTGTTATAGTTTCTTTCTATTGTTGCAACGATAGTGGTGTGGTGGGACATGGAGAACGTACTTCCTCCGCCCTATGATTTATTAGAGTGTTCCCATGTTTTTATAGAGCACACTCTGGTTTTCCATCACAAAGAGAATTTGGGCTTGTTTAATGTGTAAGCACCTATCCAAGTGCTTACATATGGGTGCCTAAAAGGATTATTTGAAATCGTCTATATTGTTGTCACCAAATTAGGCATTTGCTTACATCGTTACTACTACACTTCATTATTGGTATTTTCAAATTGACAATGAGTCTAATGCTACTCAAGCCATGGTTGAAGTTATGGCCTTTGTAGTGGACAAGGTTAACCCAATCTTGTAAGTCTTGTCACAAGGTTGTAGTGAGTGATTGATGCATCAAAATTGTTAGCACATTCTTTTCCAAAATACTTGAAGTTGGCAAAGATTGCCATGATCCATGTACTTGGTTTTATTGAGGATGAAATTTTTTTAATTTAATTTCTTTCTTGATTTTTTTCTTTTAATTTAAAATAATCTGAAAAGGCTAAAATTCAAAGCTTTATAAAAATATGTAAGTTTGTGTCATTAGTCCAATGTGAACAAATATTTATTTTTCACATTTTTAGAAGTGAAGATTTAAAAATTTGGTAATGTGAATGTATAATGAAAGCTCAACTAATTTTTTCATTCCAAACCCAATTTTTGCAATTTTTTTGAATTTTCAACAACGAAATCCACTAAAAATCAATATCTTGCACACCTTAGATCTGAAAATCGTGAAATAAACTCTATTAAATCTGGCTCACCAAGAATTTTCTAAGAATACAAAAATGCACCCAATTTAAATTTAAATTATAAAAATAATAATTAAAAAAAAACTTAACTGTGATTTTTATTTAATTTTCATTGAAAAAATGGTTCAATAATCAATAGCTTTTACACCGTAATCAAATAGTTTCAAACCAAGTTGGTGCACCTTTGCTCATCAAAAGCTTTTTGAAGATACCAAAAGCATGACATGAAAAAGTTGTGGTTTGGGAAATTTTAATCTGCCATAACAAAAGAAAACAATCTACCTTGTTTCATAGATAGAAAAGGCAAATGATTTAATACTTCATTTATTTCAAAGATCTATTTAAAATAAATTTATAAATATTTCAATTAATTTCTTCTTGTATTATTTTTTGTTGGTTGCAATTTTAGTGTTATGATAAGTAATAGGACTTGTTTCAAACATAGGAAACAATGCAACATAATTCCAATTATATAGTTTTAAACTAAATCTAAAATAAATAAATTATCGACCTTGTGTATTTAACATTTTAATTGATAAACATATACGCCTATTTCCTATTCATAAGATTAGAACATTTCATTCCATTGAATTAAATCAGTCAGAACTATATGTTATAAGCCCTAATATTCTTATCGAAATAATGGGCCTAGGATGATGTAATAGGCAAACAATCTTTCCCAAACAAATTTGCAGAATGAAAACCTTGCACAATTTACTTTCTAAAAACATTTCAAAGGACATACCATAAACCCCTTATGAATAATAACTTATTTTAGTCATTAAAATAAAAAAACCCAACAAGCATTCTTAGAGTTCGCCCTTTTATGCACAATCAAACAACAAAATAGATGAATGTCATGCAAGTCATTATTACATCAGATTTGTTCAGTTCAAGGGTCAAATCTGTGACATTGTGCATGCAAAGTGTAATATCAATTGGTGTTGTAAAGTTTGCATCACAATCGCAATGGTCCAAGAAAGGGAATAATTTCGGAACTAACAAAGATCTTTGAGATTTGAGATTTAATTTGAGATTTGAGATTTAATTAATTATTTGGCAATTTGTTGATGAATCCATTTGAATGTTATGGTATATCACAAGATCCTATCATTAGATATGGCTAAAATTGCACATGTTTTAGGAATAAGTTCAAGGCCATTACAATAATCATAGAACAACAACAAAACGAAAGATGAAAGACTAACAAGGTCATTGGAAACAAAATGAGGAATTATAAAATGTGAAGTTTCTAAATTTATGGGTTGTTTTAAGTGTGTTGTAGCTTTGAACAAATTGGGATTCTCACCTAAAGACATAATGCCAAAAAAATTAGAACTATATAGCAACAACATTTGAAACCTTCAACTTCATACATTGTTGTGTTGTTGAAGGATATTTTGTGCTAAGTTGATATGCAAGAAAAATTAAGATGTGCACCACCTCCCAAACATAATAGCTTTGAAAGCCAAAAAAAAAGTTCTAACTAGTGTCCTTGAAAATGTTGATATGAAGATTGTAAATCAATTCTACATGACAAACCTATTTACACAAGGACCCCAAGAATTAAAAACAACAAAAGAATTACAACAAATGAAAAAGGTAAAGGAGAATGTAATGCAAGCTCATGCAAAAGCAATCATGGACAAACCATGGCAACTCTTTAAAAGGCACCAATTTTCTAAGATGCAACAACAATGACCATGTTAAAAAAGACACCCATGATGTCCAAGGATGCAAAAAAAATGCTTTCACTTGTAACATGTTGAAAAATTACAAAAGTTGAAAAATTGTCTTTGAGTAGTGGCATGCACACAAAATAAGTGTAAGAACCCTCCTTTAAATTTTTTTATTAGTATTTAATAATATTATTATTTTAAAATTAGTATTTGACAAGTTTTCCCTCCTTTTAAACATATTTACTTATTTATTTATTTAATAATACTATATTTATTATTTATAAATTTATTTGGCAAGAAGATCGTTCCTCTTTTGTAAGGAGGATATTGATGGGAAATTAAGTAGGTGCCCTTGAGGTACACAATAGGAAATTTCTTCAACTGCTCTCTCTCTCTCTACTGACTTCCAAAAGTAGCTCCATCTGACTGAATGACTGTACAAAGGAAAGGCAATGGTACCATATGACTGTACAAGTTGTTTTGTACCTGGGAATGCTTAGGTATATCTTGTTTCCTTTTTTAAACAATTTATTATGGGCCTATGGGCCCCCCCCTTCCCCACTCTCCAAAAAGAAAAAAAAGATCTGGGCGTTGCAAGATAGAGAAAATTAAAATATAAGATTGTAACTTAATTTCAAGAGGATCTGAATTTTTTTTAATTTATTGGAAGAAAAATAAAATTCGCATTTGGCATTGTTGGGGTTGATTTATATGAGAGATTGTTGGAATTTGGGTGGTGTTTTTTCTAGTGTTTTTTTTTTTTTTTTTCCCACTGGAAAATTGTTGGAAATATATATTTTCTTCCAGTGTGAATTTCAACTAATTTTGAGGAAGTTTTAGAAAAATTCGCCAAACTTTTAATTGGAAAAAAACCTTAAAAAAATTGATTATAATATATCGAAGGAAGGGGATTTTGCCAGTCTCTTTGTTTCTTTTTGGGTTTGTTGGTTATTAGGTGATTAATTAATTATTTGGGGGCGCCCCGGGGGGGGGGGGTGGGGTTGGGGTGGGGTAGGAGAATCCTGGCAGAGGAAATAATAATCCTTCCTATCTAGGAAATCGTTTTCTGCGGACGTGGTTTGAGACCTGGATCACGGAGGTAGGCTTTCTGGATTGGGAATTTGGTGAGGACGTGGTTTGAGATCTGGAATCCATCCTCGCGGACGTCTCAGCGAGCGAGGCGAAGCGGAGAAGAACGAACAAAGGAACTCAAAACGCCCAGAAACAGGAAACAAGCGTTGAGAAGCTGAGTCTCGCTCTCAAGAAGATTGGCGATGAAGGACGATAATGCGACGGAGAAGACTCCGCCACCTCTGGACGAGGATGATATAGCTCTTCTCAAGACCTACGTGAGTTTCCTTTTTTGCTCCTGCCTTTTCTCAAAATCTTCTCCTTCTTCTCATGTTGCAGCCTGTAGTTATGCTTTCAGATTCCTCTGTCACTCTGCTACTATATAATCTTCCTCAAGTTTGATTTCAGGTTTCTTCTTTCTTGTTGGAAGAATTTTGGTTTTGTGCCTCATTTCTGTGTAAAATTCTGTGTAGTTTATATTCTTTCGCGGTTTAGGAAACAGGAGTGTGTTTGCAAACAGAGGCTTTAGAGAATCCTATTATTCAAGATGAATGCCTTCTAAATGTGTTCACGATGCTTTAGAATATCGATCCTTAAGAACTTTGTACTCGATCTGCTTCTGGAACTTTCATGTGCAAACATGTCATCTCTGGCAAAGCTTGCCGATGCTTCCTGTGCATCTATTTCGTTCGATTTCTACGGAGTGTGTTGGCAAGTGGAGGCTAAGAGTCCTATCGTTCACGACTAAACCTTGTAAATGTGTTGGCGACGTTTTAGAAAAGATACGATCCTTAAGGACTTTGTCCTCGATCTGCTTCTTGAACTTTTATGTGCAATCATGTCGTCACTGGCAAAGCTTGCCGACGCTTCTTGTGCATTTTATTTCTTTTATTTTCTAGGGATAGCTGAATTTTTGCTTCAATTCTCCCGTTTTCTACCTTCTTCAAACTTGGTCGGGAGACTCGGTCTGGCAAGGTCTAGGAGAGGAGAATTTCTGCATTTGTGTCTAGGCGAATGATCGGCACATGACTGCCCAGCGGTCCTCTAAAAGCTTTTTGCATTTCAACCTTGCATTGGTATGATTTTCTTTTGGAATCACCATAACCTCCTTCCAGCAACACTGGTAAGAAAATGTATCGCAAATTAGTAGCTCTAAAATCTGTATTTGCATTGCATTAGTAGAGACTGTTTTTTCCAGATGTTAGCATGCTCAATCACAATGATGCTTCTGGTGTCATTCATTTGTGTTCAACTTTATGTCACAACCTTATCCTGCTGGGTCTGGCTTTTCTGCAGAATCCCAAAGAGAATGAATTCTGACTATGATGGTGCAATTTCTGTTCTAATTGGTTAGTGGTGTCAGGAGTTAGCAGAATCCCTTATCCGGTGCTGGTTTGGAAGTTTCTGTCAATATTTAGGGTCTTCTTGTGTGCATTTTGAATGTCTTTCTGCATCACTTTGAACATATTGGTGAATTGCGTATGAAGGCTAGCATTATCTAGCAAGCTAAAAAGTCCTTATAATTGCAATGCATCTGTCTTTTCATTAATACTTAGAGAGTGTTCTTCTGGTTGCCTCAGGGCCTGGGACCATATTCATCTTCCATTAAAAAGGTGGAGAAAGACATTAAGTTGATGGCAAAAAAAGTCAATGATTTGTGTGGTATGTTAACCTTAACCCAGACCTTATACCTCAAACTTAAAGTCTCATATCTAAACCCTTATAAGCCTTGGTAGTCAGTGAGCACCTCCTTTTTTTTGCTCAAAATTGTTCATAGGGCTTCATACAACTCCACATCAGCAATTAGAGCAATCACCCCAGATTATCCTATTGCATCCACCTAACGTGCGACCTTCCCATTTTACATACAATAAATTATTATTATTTCATTGGTTTTTTAATATTTTTCCTTTTAAAAGTGTGTTAACATGAACCATGTACTGTTGAAATAAACTGAATTTTCCTCCTCAAGCAGTCATGTTTGCAATTCCAGAAACCATGTCTCAAAGTCAGAAGTTTAAAGTTGCTTGAGTGGAAGCCAACAATTTTTTTACAATATCCTAACTTGATCAATTATTGGCAACAATTTTTACTGGCCAGTTTGTCCAAACTGGTTATTTACTGAATTGTTTGGAGCCCAGGAATCAAGGAGTCTGACACTGGGCTAGCTGCACCCAGTCAGTGGGACCTGGTCTCTGATAAGCAAATGATGCAAGAGGAGCAACCACTCCAGGTACAATATTGACAATTGAGAAACAATCCAACATTTGTCCTCAGCATATTCCTGTGAACACATAGGAGATCACTTGATCATACACCATGTATTACAAACCACCACCCTTTTTTGACATGTGTTTCAACAGAAGTGTGAAATTTGTGTAGGGGAGATTCACATTGTCTTATTTGCCAAGTGATACTGAGTCGACATTGTGACTTTCATCAAGGACCTACAGTTTTTAAGTAGTTTCCATGATGCTATGTAGATGGATGTAGATCTTCATTTGTTTCATTGTCTTCATTATTGCATATCAAAATGTACTGAGAATACAAGCTATCAAACTGAATGTCCTTTCCAAAATGTTGAGAGACCCTTATTCTATTCAAAGAAAGTCATCTGCAGGGAAGTATCATATGTCATTTTGTCTCCCTAACTCTGATTATGCAAAAAATTACACATCATCTGTCATCACATTCAGCTTTTGCTGTGACATTAAGGATTGAACCTTTGCAGGTTGCACGGTGCACTCTGATTATCAATCCAGGCACTGATGATTCCAAATATGTCATCAATGTCAAGCAAATTGCTAAGGTAATTGTTTTAGCCATCAACTTGTGAATGTCTAGGAGAGCCTTAACTCATGAATGGATTCCACAAAATGGCATGTCTCTAGTCCTCTTGTCCAAGTCCAAGTGATAGATGTCCACCCATGTTGAAATGATATGATGGATTATTCATATGTGTAGTTTCACTTATGGGAAAGAATTTGTTGTATGCTTGTCTTGATTATTATGCAGTTTGTGGTTGGATTGGGAGACAAAGTATCCCCCACAGATATTGAGGAGGGCATGCGTGTTGGGTTCGTATTTCACTCTTCTGCATTGTTTTGACAGTGATTGTGGTCACTATCAAGCACATTCTTGGCATAGTGGAAATGCACCCCAAGTTTAGAGGACTTGGGGGTCCCCAACTATGCACAGGCCCAACAGGATTGATGCAGGAATTTCTATACAGGGTGGATCGCAATAAGTATCAAATTCAAATCCCATTGCCACCAAAGATAGATCCAAGTGTGACAATGATGACAGTTGAAGAGAAGCCCGACATTACATACTCAGACATTGGTGGTTGCAAAGAGCAAATTGAGAAAATGCGTGAGGTCAGCAACTTCCTATCTTATTCTATACTCAATTATGTTTTTTTAACGTCATGTCTACATTTTTATATTCATGCTAATGTCTTTTCCTATGTCACTGTATTGGGGGGGGTCCAAATCAATTTATCAATTTATGTTGTGTAACATGAGGAAAATTTTGGATGAAGGTTGTGGAATTGCCTATGCTACATCCAGAGAAATTTGTGAAGCTTGGGATTGACCCTCCAAAGGGTGTGCTTCTTTATGGTCCTCCTGGCACTGGCAAAACACTCTTGGCTCGTGCAGTTGCAAATAGGACAGATGCTTGCTTTATCCGTGTCATTGGAAGTGAACTTGTTCAGAAGTATGTTGGTGAGGGGGCCCGCATGGTTCGTGAGCTCTTCCAGGTACAATTCTGGTTTCAGAACTATTTTTCCCTTTACTTATGTCACATATGTTTTAATCCCAGGTTCAGAAAATGCCATGAAATAATAGAACTAGACACTGTGTACTAGGATACAGACTGAAATTTGTATCTACAAGCTCCTATAAGTTGCCCCGTGAGGATTAAGTAGTGTGTTAACTTTTAATGTCAATGTTGACCATCAACATGTTTTATGACATTGTTTCATGCTTGATCTAAGGGTGTTCTACTGTGTCAAAGAGGACCCAAATGCTCTTTCAACATGCTACAACTATATCATAGTTCAATGTTAATTGAGTGCTCTTGAATCATACAATAGATTGCACCTAAATGGATGTGAAATTGTGGATTTGGCCAATGAACATAAGTAGTGGTAAAAAAGTTGGCACAATGAAAGAACTCTAGCATTCCCAACTCACCAAATGAGTGGTCATAACAGTGCATTGTGTGCTGGATTCTCCCAGATGGCACGATCGAAAAAAGCATGCATTGTGTTCTTTGATGAGATTGATGCTATTGGGGGAGCTCGTTTTGATGATGGAGTTGGTGGTGACAATGAGGTTCAACGTACTATGCTTGAAATTGTAAACCAGCTCGATGGCTTTGATGCTCGGGGGAACATCAAGGTTCTAATGGCAACCAACAGGTGCATGTCAGGAAACTCAAACTGTTGACTTCTAGCTAGAGAATATCAGAAGAAGTAACACATGGGAGAGTTTTATAGCAATTATTGCTCACTTGGTTTCTGCAACAATTTGTCAACTCTGCAATGGTGAAATATGGCACTCTTACATCGTCTTTAATAAAGGAATAACCTTGTATTGTTCAGGTTCTAGAACTCCAAAACAAAACTTACTGCTAAAGACATGTTTGGGTTACATTATCGCAACATAGATTTCACTGCAAAAACATAACTATATTGTGTTGCCCAATGCATATCCTATACAGCAGAATGTATTCAATATAACAGATTAGGGTTGGTTTTGTGACATGGTTTTGGACATAATGGGGTCAGTAAACTCTGTGTTTTGACATTGCAAGTTTTTTTGTGTTGATAATTGCTTAGGCCTGACACTCTAGACCCAGCACTTCTTCGACCTGGACGGTTGGACCGGAAAGTGGAATTTGGGCTGCCAGATTTGGACAGTCGAACACAAATCTTCAAAATTCACACTCGAACAATGAATTGTGAGCGTGGTATACGCTTTGAGTTGCTGTCTCGACTTTGCCCCAATTCCACAGGTTCATTTTAATCCATTTTTTGTTTCATATCTTTTTCTATATTTATTGTGGTATATGGTAGTAATCCATTGCAGGGTTTTCATTATTAGGTGTCTGTACTCAGCTATATGAAGGGTGGCAACAGGGGCGGATATACGCAGTGTATGCACTGAAGCAGGAATGTATGCAATTCGTGCTCGAAGGAAGACAGTCACTGAGAAGGACTTCTTGGAGGCAGTGAACAAAGTGATTAAAGGCTATCAGAAGTTCAGCGCTACGCCTACATATATGGTTTACAATTAGCCCCACCTCCTCATAACTGCAAAGTGAGGATTAGAAACTACACTTTGTACATAGCAGATATATAGGAAATAATAAAGCTGAAGGGGCATTTTAGCATTGTATGTAGTTTTCTGCGACCATAAGCTAAGAAAAATCAAGTTGTTTGTGAATCTAAAGAAACTTTTTGTTTATCTCACTCTTATGTTAACAAGTGGTTGTGGTGCTTTCAATCTTGAAGATCTATTGACTCATGGATGCAACAGATCATCAACTTACATACACCACCTTTGAAAATCTGGGTTGCTAATCAGACTGGATGTCCAGTTTTGGTCAAGGTATTTTATTCAGATGACCAAATCTTGTCCAATGTGGTTAATCTTTTGTAGTTTGACAATATTGGTGTGAGATATTTTCAATACATTGAAGATAAGCCAATTGGGCAAGATCTGACCAAAATTCTTGGCATCCAAAACTGTAATCTCATAAGAAATCGAACAATGAAGTAAAAAGATTCAATAAATGTTTTCTTTTACTTTGTGAAACTACCTCATTACTGAAGACTGAGCGAGGGAATATCATATGCACCTTGAGGTAAAAGTGGCCATGTGCCATAGAAGAAGGGTTTTAAATGGGTCTCTTCCAAAGTTGGGTGGATATCACTGTTGTCTTGCTGAACCGTCATTGGATACCTGGGCTGGAGGCTATGCTGGCAAACTATCCACAGCTGAAAGAACCAGTGGAGGGTACTTGGAGAGAACCATTGTCCTCAGGTATCTGCCCTTGCTTGAGAACTGCAGAGTTCAGACCTCCAATTAGGGTGACTTGGAGGTTGGCCTCTACTCTTGGTGTTTGTGCTCTCAGTGCTTGACCTCGACTCTTGATGCTTGTATTCTGGGTGCTTGGCCTCAATGCTCATCATCAGGTGAGTATTCTTCCTTCCTTTACTTTTGTTACTTTTTCTTTTTGTTTGGTTCTTCCTGTTTTTTCTTGTGTTACTTTTTCTTTTTGTTTGGTTCTTCCTGTTTTTTCTTGTGTTACTTTTTCTTTTTGTTTGGTTCTTCCTGTTTTTTCTTGTGTTACTTTTTCTTTTTGTTTGGTTCTCCCTGTTTTTTCTTTTGCTCAGTTGTGTCCTTTGTTTCTGTGTGTACCTGGGCTGCATCTAATTCAGAAACCCCCCAAAATTGAACACCCTTCCATTTAACAGTCTGTCTTGTCTAATGGTGAAAGACTTTGATTGTCATTTTGTTGTTCCTTGTGTAGTTTAGCTTTTGCTCTTTCTAAAACTTATTGTTTGTATTTGTCTAATACTGAGTTTTGCTATTCTTTGTAAATGCTCATGTTTGTAGATTAGTCCATGTTGCTCTTTTTGTTTACTACAAATTGTGAGTTAATAGTTAACCTTGTGTGCTTTCTAAATCATTGTTTGTTGTTTCATCAGTTCACAACACATTTTGTTAACTTAAGGCTTCACTTAAACGAGTTTGAAAGAAAATATTGAGTTTCTACTTCATGTTTTTCTTTGAATGTAAATAGTCAAATTCTAACGATCAGATTAGAAAAACATAAACATAGCATACTAAACAAATTCAATACTAAGTATAATAGAGAATCTGACAGACACAAATTATTTGTTTTGTCTTCTCAACTCTGTTTTTGATAACTATTTCTGAATCTTCTTTGGATTTTTATCTTTAAAATGGACCAATTAAATTCAATTAAATGTATGAATCAATGAACCTGATGTATTTATGGACTAAAGTGAAATGTCTGTTGAAGATATATGTGTGAATTATCTATGGAATTCCCTACTTTCAAAAATTGGAAGTGCCTGAGAGATTGAAAATGAAGAAACAAATTGATGAGAGAAACAATTGAAGAAACGAATCTTAAGTATATGAACAAAGAAAACTTTGAAGCCTTTATAATAGAAGGTTGTTAACATGGTTGTCTTTTTCGTATTATTGATAATAGTTTTGTATATGTAGATAATCCACAAACAATGTGTTGAGGGGCTTGTTATATGAATTTTTTTATTAATTCATATTAATTCTCAGATCTAGGGGATGTGTAATATCATAAAATAATGGAATAACTCCAATGACAAAACACATGGATAAATAAGATGCTTTAATTTTTCAAAAATATGAACAAGTTAAATAGTACACTGAAAGAAGGCTTGGAAAGGCAACCATCAAAGAAGAGAGAGAATATAAGTGTAATGTCCAATTATTTTGGTGCAATAGATCCTTTTGAGAAGGATAATGTGCTAAGTAAACAAAATTATAAAAGAAGTTTGCCTTATGATCAATGTTTTTAGAAAAAGGCTTTCTAGCATAACATCATTAGTGATCAACCTGAAAAAAAAATTGGTATCAATTTGCGACATGGTTGTAGAAATTTGTTTGAATTGCAGAAAACAAGCCAAAAAAAACTACCTCAAAACTAAAATATATGTCAAAATGTGATGAATTATTTTTTCAAAATATGGGAAGTTTATGACATAAATATTCCGTTTTAATTTTTGAGGTCCAAACTTTACAAAACTTTGCCACCAAAAAGATCACTGCATATGATTGTGAAAAATAATTTTTGCCTATTTACATAGTGGAAAGAATTTGGTTAAAATGATTAGCACTTTTGCTTGCATCCACATGTTGGTTTCCCTTTGACAAAATAACTCTCTCAAACAATGTTGTCAATTATGGTTGAGAAGTATATGTATACTCCCTATGTTAGCAAAATGTGTATATGTGACAACAAATTTTGATTTAGGGGTGTCAAATGTGGCACATAGTGTATTTGCACTTGTCAACTTTTCAAATGTTAATGGGCAACTTAAACATGCAAATCTTGGATTATTTCAAACAACTCAAATAGGGGGTCAAACATTCCCGACAAAGTTTCACTCTTTTATAATATGAGTTGAAGAACAAGAATGTTACTTATGTGAAAGATGAAGGTTCAATCTTTACGCAATGACTTTGGCTTAACAATACGTGGTCAATTGTTATGTGCTTGGACTACAAAAAACATTTCAACATACAAGCTTTGGACATGTTACTATGCAACTAATGAAGAAAAAGGTTTGTAATGTACGTCTGCACCAATTTTCAAATTTACTCAATTAGAATTGTGAAAAAATGTACTAGTTGGCAAAAAAAATAAAATCAGGGAACGGTTGACAGGAATGGATGAAAGCTTATGTTAATTTTGGTTTGGCAACTATTGAAAATTGAACACACTCATGAAAATAATTTGAATAGCTTATCATTTCAGTTTTCTTTTTGTAGTGGTGATATTGAACTTCTATTTGTTGATTTCAAAAACAAATAACGGTTTTCTTCTTTTGTAGGTTAGATAACAAAATTATCATCCTTCTAAAGGCCTTGCAATTCCAATTTTGTTATGGAGAGAAAGAGGGAATTCCTATGTTAAGCTATAATCGGTTTTTAGTCTTCACCACTTCCCAAATGTTTTAAAATTATTGTTGATCATTTTTATTCTATGGTGGCAGCTTACGTTACAAATCAATCTCAAGGACATGGGCTTTCAATTCATGCAACAAATCAGAAATTTGAAATGTCAAAATGAATCTAATATTTGGATCATGTTGATTATCTATCGAAAGAGCATGGTGTTGAATGAAGAATTTTGGCTGTGAAAATTAATAAGAAGGAAGTTTGTTTCATTTTGAATATTTTCTTTTTGTTCTTAAAATGTATGTTGAGAAGAGACCCAATAATATGTTGTCATTAATGTTAGATCTTGTTATAAAACCCTTGGCTTGACCCCTCATACATTGGGAGAGAGTAGGCTATTACAATTGTTGAAAAGTATGACAAATTTCTTTATTACCTATGTTTTTGCATTTTATCAACATTTGCATTTTACAAAATATTTGTGCAAATGTTTTATCTATATGACTTTGTTAGTGACAATAATGTTCAGTGCATCTAGGAACAACATGCTCATTTTACTTCTCACCTATAGTCCCCCTTTGGCATAACTTTTCTCCTTCTAGATTTATGAACTTGAATTTCTTCCTTGGAACTATTTATCATTTTTTGTTTTAATTGTTTTTTCCATTTTTTTTCCTTTGCTTTCATGTGCGTTTGGTAGAATTTGCCCTACATGACGTACTATACCTCATAATGAGGTAACTAGGGCACTTCGCTTTAAGCATGAATTGAAGCAAAAATGTGCACCCTAGGTTGCAATCCCTATAATGAAGGTCCATAGGTTAAGTCATGAACTAGTACATCTTGGTTGTTTCAAAATATCAACCATTAGCATAGGTAGGTTACAAAATATCAGAATCAGCAGTGACATTTGAATCTACCATTACAAAAACTTTGAAAAACATGCCAAATTGATAGGTATAGAATATTTAACATGGTGTAAGTACCTAATTGTATTAAGGATGGGACCCATTTGGGTGTTTGATTATGAAGTATTGCAATTCGGATTAGGTGGACATGATAGTTCAAAGGTCAATACTATATATCATACCGGTTGATATGGGGATGTGGTAGATAATATTTAATAATCATTACACAACTATCCTTGTTCTTGGAGTGATTGGGTTGGAGGTGAGGTAAAATTAATGAAGGGTTTTGAATTTATACCATAATACCTTGTCCATTTCAACACTTGTCTGTTGAATAATTAATTAATTTTGAGAAATTCATTTCAAAAAATGAAATATTCTTAAATATTCACTCTTATCCTTCACAATATTTTTTGATATGGAAGAAACATATATATTTAATTTCAACATTTGTGAAAATAATATAATTAGTGTCACATTGGTCGAGGTACTAGGGTAATGGTTATAACATTCTAGGAGAATTTTGATTCCCAACATGTGATTGGTGGAAGATATACAATATTGTGTTTCAAATCATGGCCCCATGAATCAAAGAAATCTGTGGTTGAAGTAATTTTATTTTGTCCTTTGTTGTTGAATGTTCAATATTTTGTTATTTTCGAAAAAAGTATTTGGAAAAAAGCGTTTTAAAAGTGTAAAAGTATTTTTCAGGAAACATTTGCCACACTTTTTAATCAGAAAATTGGGAAAAAAAAAATGTCAACTGACCTTGACATTAAATAATGATTAATTATAAATCATTTAATGAGAAGACTACAATATATCTATTTTGGGATTGTCGAAAGCTTTGATTTATTTTTTAATGATGGGCCAATCAAAGATGCCTATCATGAAAGAAAAATAATTTGAACTTTGGGGGTCCCCACACTTAATTAATAAGAGTCACACTATTATATACACAATGGACTCTACCCTATCCTATTTTGTCACCTCCTCATGATACTCTCTTCCTCTCCTTATTGCCTACTAGCGGGGCCATGTGTTGTTGGCTCAAGTATGTTAAATCTCATTAATGGGTCACCCATCCTAACAGGTACTAAGTATTCTAGTTGAATTGAGCTTAACTTCAGAGTTTTCAGTGAAAGAAGCAAGCCATTTTGTTAAATTTTAATTAAATTTCTGTTAGGGCATGACTCTTTTCAGTCCTCTTTTTCCATTCCTGATTTACCTTAAAGCCTCCTTCCCTATGGATTTTCTTGTTCACTTCTCATATCTTGCAATACCTAGGGTACCTATCTATTTTATGGCTCTTCTGACTAGCAAACTTTTTTTTTTCTCTGGCCTAATTTTAATGTTATTTTCTGTTTCTACAATAATGTTCCACTTTGTATCATCCCTTTATTTTTATTTTATTTTTAAAATTATAAATTAAATTAATAGTGCAAAATTCAAATAGATTGGATGAAACCGCAACCTCCCGTCTCTTATAAATGGGATTCCATCTCAAAGCACAGCCACTCAACTTGGTCTTCCAGTGTTCAGCCACTTGGTAGTTGAAAGCATGTACACTGAAGAGAAGAGGCCAATTGATCTATTTTTAATTAATTATTTGATATATGGAACCTAGTAAGAATGGTTGTTTATCATTCAAAATACCCAATCTTGGTTTGCTCCAAAGGCCAAGTTGAAATCCTTGTTCTGGGCTCACACCCACAGCATCTACCAATGGGTACAGAACGGGTTACAAATGGGTTACCAAGGTGAAATCATATATTAACTCAGTTGAGGTTCATCCACAGCTCAGTCATCGTGGGCATCCAGTGGATGGATGGTGTGCTGGTGGGTGCTGGTTTACTCTGAGCAGTTATGAACATGGTTTTCTTTCACACTTAGGTACATCTTAAAGGGGCAAAGGGCATGCCGGGAGAAACCCCTGGCCTATTTATTTATTTATTTACTTACTTGGCCTATTTAACATTTTCCATTGGGAAAATTGGAGTTGAAAGGGCTCACATTATTTTTGGTCTCATTGAATATCAAAGTAATTAACTGTAGATTTGTTAACACCATTTCCAACTCCAAGGCTTAAAGCTCTCCAATTTGTATTGGCACCACACAAATATTTTGACTGCTTCAAGTGTCCAGTTTTGTGGTTGAGTCTTAAAGATTTTTATTTATTTTTGGTTTGCACGCAAACCAAATCAGGGTATATTCTAAACATGCATAATTGAAAAGTGGGAAAAACCAAATGGTTGGTTTGTGTTCAGAGTTTCCTCAAAGCAAGGTGTAACCCACACTCAGATTTTCAATACAATGTGTGAATAGCATGCAAAGTTCCATGTACTTGTGAAGCTTGCATCCATGTTCTTTAGACTACTAACCCCTAAATTGCAACCACGAACTATCCTAGATCTTTGGATAGCAAATATCTCAAAAGACAATTGCACTACCAAGCCCTCCAAGTTCCCGAATCCCAACTACTAAAGTTGGGCCTTCTAAAAGGTGTATGGCTGTGGCTTAGGTTTGTTAAAGTGAACTATTTCATGAATGTGTACCTTATGTTCCTTAAAATGTGAAAGTTTCAAGATTGATATATTGTTTCTTCCCAAAAAAAACCACTTAGAAAGTACTTAATATATTAAGGCAAAGTAATATTGTTTCCCAAATCTTTCACAAAACGGTTTAGAGATTGAAATGATTTTTGAAACCCCAACAAACTTTCTAACAATATGCAACCACACCACCCTTGAAGGCCATGTGTGAGGGTTCACCTGGTTATGTACCCAAAACCCACCAAGGCACCATCCATTGGAAACCAATTGGAAAGCTATTATGACTTAGAGTTGTGAATGAACGACAATTGAGTTGCTGAGGTTCCAAGGTTCAGCTGTGGTATAAACCGGTGTTGGGCGGTTATCACAAATGGAAACCAATAACATGTGGTTCTCTAAGATATATAATCATGGCTTTTAAAAACCAATTCTGATACATAAGCAGGTTCCTAAAAAATATTTGAGAGCTGGTTCTGATATATAATCACAGTTCTCAAAATTCTAGAACCAACCAAATAACCTTTTGTAAAACTGATGGTTCTTTGCTTGTTACATACCCTTCTACTTAACTACCTACATAGAAGGGTAAGAAGGTAAGGCACTTGGTGGCTAATTGTGCATGGTTGACACATAGCTAAACACTGTGGTTAGCTATGGGACAGGAATACAATGAAAAAATGTTTTCTGTCCACACATCATCCATCTTGCATGGTGAACTGGTGGGTGCTGGTTCACTAGGACCAGGCTTGCCCTTAGATATAAGATACTGTCAAGAGGTTTGGGTCCCCATTGTGTGAAGCTCCTGAGTTCTCTCTGGTCCATCCAACATAAATGCAACTTGCATCTCCTGTACACATTCACTCTTCTTGGTGCACATACTACTGTAGCATCTAGCCTGGTTAGCCATTAATTAATTAAATTTTGGAATTGCCAAAAAAAGAAAAGAAATTTATGCCACCTATGCAAAAATCTGAAATTTGGGGAATGTTTGCACAAAATTGTGGTTGAATTTGTAGTAAAAAAGATTCACAAAAATTTCTGATTTTTTTTGTTGAGAAAATGACAAAATTTGTTGGGGAGAAACTAAAACAGTCACTAATGTATGTTGCAAGAAATGCATGAGCTTCACACCTTCCTTGTCCTCAACACGCAACACTTGTTGATTTTAGTGACTCAGAATTGATAGCTTCCATCACCTGGGGGGCAAGGAGACCAGGACTGATTCTGGGGACTCAAATGGTTTCCATTTGGTTGTTCGAAGCTTCCGAAGCCAGACAATGGATAGTTTGGTTGGGATGGCTGCTGAAGTCTCTCCTCCTCTCATGTCATCACACGCACAGTAGAGTGCTACTACTATGTCTGATGCAATACTAGGGAGAGCATGGTCTATTACTCCTCTCCTGTCATTGCATATATGGTCAAGTACTGTGCCTGATACAAGTGAGCATGGTCTCCTCCTCTCTCATGTCATTGCATGAGTGGCGGGGTACTGTGTCCCATAGAAGTGAGCATGGGGAATTTTCATCTCCGGTTCTTCACATCACTTCCTGGCCGTTACTTTGAAACCCCATGTGAAGAGCTTATGGGCTGGGCAATGGTGGATCTGGTCCTCAGTGGGCCTCCTTGACTGTTACTTTTTAACATACAGCCTCTCTATTTTGCACTATGTAACTAGGCCTAATGTCTGAAGACCCAAGGGAGAAGAGAATTGGCTCACAGGCTCAACCGCATTCTCTAGGAGAAGGGATGTGTGCATCTTGTGATGTGATCATCAGTTACAAATGCTTTGGGAGAACAATGACATTAGGGTTATCCATAACTTCACCCTGTCTTTGGGCCTCCTTTCACCCCCTATCCCTTCTTTCAAGTAAGGAAATTTTATTAAATCTCAGTATGAAATGCAATAGGTTTTTCTGTTTAGGATGTAACATAACACCCCCAAAAGAAAAAAGAAAAAAGCCATTCTTTCAACTAAAGCGGAATCCAGAAATTTGCACTTCTATCCGTTGTATTTAGCATGGGAATAAACAAAGTGCATGCATTGTGGTTTAGGGTTTCATTTGTGAGGGTTTTAACATTTTTTCCCCCTTTTTTTACCCTTCACTTTTTCTTATGGAAGTTTCAAAAGGCATCATCAGAGTGCATTGCATGAGGCCTAGGACAATTATGGTGCCCGCAAGTTGATAGAATATTTTCAGAGGACCTAATGGCCCTCCACTAGAACCCAAAATCTTATGGGACATGCATGGGCCATGAATATAATAAGGTCTTGACTGAACGGCACAAAATGCGAATATCATAGATCATTTTCTTCAGCTTCTGTGGTTCATTACAATTGAATAAAATGTTAGCATTGGGAGAAGTGCAATAGATGCACTATTTTTTGGGGATGTTTTTAAGCACCAGATTGTGTGGAGGGGGGGGGGGACATACAGGTGTTTTGTGTTTTCCAGTTTGTACTACTATGATGACAATGTGCAATGAGTGGTCATCTTGTCATGGAAAATGATAAAAAGACAATCACAACAACTCTGACCCTAGCCTACTAGGTACTTACATGGGACAAGCAAACAAGCAAAATCAATTTGAGCTGAGTTGACATTGAAAACAAGAAACTAGGGGTGGGGATCTTGCTTGTGCACAGTGCAAACCAATGAGCTAGACTCTGCTCTTACCAAATCCAACATCATCTTCCAAGTTGCACCAACACATGCTCAATGGAATGCCCAAAAAGAAGACCCATGAAGAATATAATGAGAATAGTCATAGTGGCCACCAATTTTAGGAATATTAGTCCAGGCCAAAAATAGTGGCCACCAATATTAGGAATACAATTTCCATGCAACCAATGAGAAGTCACGTTATGGAGTGAATAGGGCTTCCCTTTTTTTTCTTGTGGGGGAGGGGGTCTTTTTTATTTCAAGTTGTGTTTGGTGTTCAGAGTTTTGTTTTCCACTTGGACAGTGGACAGGTAGTTCTCAATATGTGACACTTTTTATACAAGTTGAATATAACATCAACTAATCTGCTCATAATAAAATTACAACTTAAATTTTTTGATTGTATTGTATTTACTATTCGTATTTTATTTATTTCATCAATATGCTCTCAAATACAAATACTTGTAATTTGTTTGCTAGAATCAAAGGCTATTTTTAACAGTTGACATTCCATGCAAGCTTTATATTTGAGGGGAGGGAGGGGGGGGGGGGGGGGGGGTAGGGGGAGCTCTATACTTCAAAATAGAACCTTCTATTTGGGGAGCCTGCATAGTTTCATTTTTTTTGAGTGATGGGCCAATCAAATTGGGTTCATTGCACCCAAAAAAAAAAAATTGAACTTGGGAGAAACCTCATCTAATTAATGTGAAGCACAATAGGTACGAGAATTATGGAGCCTTTTCTGTTCCCACTCAATTGCATTTTGGGTTCACAGGCTTTTTGCAGAGTTTTCGTTGCAAAGAATATCAATATGCTTAGTTGACATTGAGGATGATTTTATAATGTAAAATTGCATACTACCTTAGAGACTTTGTAAGGTTATTAGAAGCACTTTAATGATTTTTGGGCACAAGAGAAGGATCTGACTTAGATCCTTTTGAAGTTCTTGGTACCTTTCACTATGCATACTGCCTCATGTGGTATCTTTTATCTCATAACCAGTCATTGATTGGGGCACCTCAAGTTGGGATCAGTTGGTTGCATGTGGGTTATAAGTAGTGTTGTTTTGGCATCAAGTTTTGGAGATACCAGGAGCTTCCTGGTATTTTTTAAAATATATTTTTCATTTTGGGTAGGGGTTTTCTTTTCTTTTCTTTTTTTGATTCAGTTTTTTGGTACCAGTATGATATCAATAGCTTACAGACTGAAAATTTGTACCATCAGTATAACACAGGTATGTCCAAGTTGAAACTTGACAAAATAACAACCCAGATCTTGGTATTGGGTTTAGGTTTCTTTGTGCTAATGTGTATGTTTCCAATTACGAATATTAAATGTTGGATGGGCAAACCACAAACAACAAGGAAGAAAGCAAGCATTTAACATTCAAGCAATTGTTTCATGCAACATTGTGAGCATGTTAAACTTGTGTAACAATATAAAAAGTTGTAATTAGCAATGTATATGTGTAACTAAAGCCAAATTATAATACATATGCAGCCCATCTAACATCCTCAAACACAAGATTATGTCTCCTCAAAATAATATGTTTTCTCAAGTAGGTCCCCATTTTCTTCCAATAATGTCTCCTCCACCATAAATAAAACCCTCCATTAGTTTGTATCCGTCAATGAACTTACAATCAACTTGCGCACCAACAACTAGTCAATCTTATAAATTATGATGAGCTTGTCAAGTTTTTCAAGCCCAACATGACAACATCACAAACTCACGATTACACTTACAACTAAAAAGTTTCATTTAATCTTGATTTGTGAATTTAAAATGCCCAAAATTCGTCATGCCAAAAAATCCACATTTGGGAACTTGGATTCATTGATAGACCATCACATCAACAGATCAAGGCCATTTGCATTCTCCATATAGGAGGTACAAAGCAAAGATAACTAAATTTTGAAAAGACCTTCAATAGCCTCTTATGTTGAAGCTATTGAACCAAACAACCCAATCAAAGTTGAAAGTAGCTCAAGTGCTCAAGGAACTAAACCTAAGCTTGATCTAATTCAATAAACCCATAACAACTTTCAACAAGGGCAACACAACCAAATCATCATATTGTTATACTAATGTGGCAACTTGATCCCTACCAATATGATCAAAATGTGATTCATGCCTTCGAAATGCAAATCCAACATCAAAGCAACCATGTTATGAATTTTTTTTTACAAAAAGATTTTTCCAAAACCTAGAAAAAGACACATGTTAATGACTTTAGTAGCCATTTTTCCATACAATTTTTTAATCTTAAAGCAAATTCATCATACTGAAGCGAAGGAACAATAACAACTTGATGCACATACTCCTTCCCCATTATCCTTATGATCACCAAAATAGTAAAGAATGCATCATATAATAACCAATACCTTTTACAATGATTCAACAAACACTAATGAATAATTGAATTTAGGGTTTCAATTACTGCAAAAGAAATTGTCCATGTGAGTTTGTTGGGAACTATAATCTATAGATATGAATTTTGTCAATTGTAATAGATCTTGATAGCATTCATGTATTCTAAGGTTTTTTGGAATAAAATTACATTCGAACCAAAACATGTTTTCACAAGGGTTTTGAGTTTTGTGCAACATGTTAATTTCATGGCAAACCTTCTCCCATTCATGTCTACCCGTTCTAGACTTTTTAATTGTCTTTTGAAAAATAACATGTGCATCTTTCAAATTGACTTGCTCCACATTTACTGTAACTTCATTTGTGACATAATGGGGGGAAAAAAAATAGGCAAAGAATAAGACCAATGGGAAAAGAGTAATAGTAATAAAAGGAAGAGTAATAACAATAAAGAAAGAAAAATAATAATGGGGGAAAAATATAGCAGTAAATATAGAAGAGTAATAGCAATAAAGAGAGAAGAGTAATACAAGAAAAAGGGGGAAAAAAAAAGAAAGAGGAGAAGGGTAGAAGCGCCAAGTGAGAAGAAGAACAGGAAGGACTAATAAATGATATAGAGACTCTGAGAACTAGATTTAAGTTCTATGATAGCACACCTATCCAATTCTCTCTCTCTCTCTCTCTCTCTCTATATATATATATAGATTTGAACTGGTTCTCATAACCGGTTCCCATTCATGTGGGAACCTGAAGTCATTATGAAAACCAGGCTCAGATTGGGGTCGAGAATCAGTCAACATTTGAGAATTGCCCAACATTGATTTGAACCTAGGACCTTTGGGTTGTAAGGGGGATTCTAACCATTGCATTTTTAAAAAAAATTCAAAATAAGATAAAAATAATAATTTAATCATTGATCATTGAGTGGGTACAATAAAATAATCTAATTTTATTTTCTATTCGGCACTGTATTATATTATATTATAATTATATTGAGCCCAATGCCACATTTAATTTGTTGCTATTGTTAAGTGTTTGCCATGTTATGTCTCTTTGAATTTATTGATAACATTTGGTTCCAATTTTATTTGAGAAACTCTCTGAAATTTAAAAAAACCACCAATTCCATTCCAATTTCTTTGGAAACTTTAGAATTCGACTAGCCTTTGGTCATATGACTAAATTCTTTGATTTCATCAGGTGTCCATATGCCACCCAATATACCCATCTGTTCTTTCTTTGGAAAAGAGAAATTTAACGTAAAATACTTGTTTGCATGTTAGCTATGTTTGATGAAACTCTGTAGTGCACCTGAATAGACGGTTAGTGTTATCTATCATATATAGACTTACTTATCAATTCTTAGTTTGGTCACATAATCAGAAGTTAGTGTGATTGCACAAACTACTGTCTGGGCCATGGGCTGTAGTTTGTGCAATCACACTAACTTGTGAGCTTCGTTGTTGGGTCCCCAAGTTCGAACACAACACAATGAGAGGTTATTTAGAATTTGCAACTATGGCGAGGCTTTGCTTTCAGATCAAGATTTTATACTACAAACAGAATGTCAACCTGCAACATGGTTTTAGCATTACGTTTCTTTGATTAGCTTGGATCTTATGGATGTACTCGTCGACATCAACCTTCTTGTGTCACTTGGCAAGCCCGCCCCCCCAAAATGGTATAAAGTGGTAGATTTTTATACGACGGCTAAAAAAATCCTAAAATAAAGTAGGATATTTCAAGGAGAATTTTAAATTCACACCCTTTCTTCGTGCGTCCGATTATATGCAGATTAAATTTGAGTGTGTCTGCCCCACCCCCCTAAATTCCTAAGTCAAATGAACATCAGGGGGGTGAAGCAGACACACTCAAATTTAATCTGCATATAATCGGACGCACGAAGAAAAGGTGTGAATTTAAAATTTTCCTATTTCAAGGTTTTTATGTTCTCAACATTAATGAGGTTATACACATTTCCAGAACCGTTGCACTATCCAATGAAACCTGGGTGTTCCTATAGGAAGGATGTCAGTCACTTTCCATTACCTTGATGTCAAATGGTGATGACAACAACGAAGTGGGCATCGTGAAAGAGCGAGTTCTCGGCATTGTGAAAGAGCGAGCGAGAACGTAGCGCACCTAAATGCCTGGCATCTTTTAAAGATCAACTGACCAGTTCGACTGTTCCAATTCTGAGTGTCCTCATTGATGTTGTGGACAGGAAAATCAGCCTATTGCACGTGGATTAGCCTTTAAAATTGTCCCCCTCCCAAGTACCTCTGTTGATAATTGTCCTTCACTTCATTGGCTCCCTGGTGCATTGCGGGTATAAACCAGTGTTGGGCGGGTATTTGAATTTGGAATATTAATCAAATCGGAATATGAAATCTAAGCAATATGAAACCCCAACCAAGCGTGGAAAAAAAAATAAATTTTAAAATAATTTGCAAATGAGAAAAATTATTCAAAATTCAATATCCCCTCCCCTCCCCCTCTTGCATTACCCTACACTTAAAAAAATACACAATTTACCAGAACCCTCTGTTTCAAGTAGGCTTTTGAGTCACCCTCAATTCACCAGTTCAAGGGTACCTCTCCTACTTTTATTTATATATATATATATATATATATATATACTTCCATAATTCACGGCAACCCCACATTGCAAATGGGCTTTTGTCTCATCCTTAACCCAGTTGATCGAAATCTTTGCACAATAAATAATATATTCCTTGATACTTAACCAGAACCCTCCATTCCAAAATAGGATTTTTTCTGGTCAGGGATGGGATACCCCACATGTTGGTGCTTTGTGCTCCTACTAGGACTACAGCATCCTATGCATTACTCCCTATTAATAAGTTTGAACAAGTAAGCTAAGTACCCTTGGTCTCCTCCATGTGTCATTCCTTCCTTCAGCTACCCAGCTTATAATAACAATTTCCAAAACCAATTTGGATGGCTCCCAATGCTCTTAGTTTCTTTTAATATTAATTATATATTATTACTTTGGTGCAGGTTCAATGTTCACCCCCCCCAGACCCAAGAGCCCTACAAACCCTATGAAACTCCCTAGAAATCCTATCAAGTTTCCACCTGTCTTGTGCGGTTATTTGAATTTTAGAAATAACCGTTGGATTCCTTTTTTTCAAATTATGTATATTTCAGAATCAAGGAATTACCAATTGTATATCTTTGAAAAATAAAATAAAATAAAATAAAATAAAATCAGAATCGAAGATCCGCATGAGCAACAAGTCAAAAATGTTGGAAGACCACGGCTTTTTTATGAAAAGAACTAGTAGTAGTAAAGAGTGACCAAAGGCTTTATGTGCGGTTATTTGATCTTTTCAAAATTTTGAGAATGGTGGTTTACATATGGGAAATGGGTTTGTTGTTTTCTAGAATCCTTTGATATCAGGGTTTAGGGTTTGTTGTTTTTTAGAGCCATGGTTATGAACCCAAGGTCTGTTCCAGTTTCTAATTTAACCACCCAACACTGGTCTCAACAGAAACTCCCTTGGGCTCCCTCCCCTCTGAGGGACAATTGTTATTGTTTCCACAAGTTTTGCCATTTTCTGACAAAAAAAAATCTGAATTTTTTACAATTTCCTAGTGAAAAGTTGACAGGTTTTTTTTAATTTATGGGGAAAATTCTGCCAAAATTTTGACATTAAAAAATTGGAAATAAAACTCTAAAGCCTAAAGCCCTGGCTGAAGAACCTCCTATAAAATTCCATAAAATTTTTAAATTTTTATTAAGCTCTGAAGAAGCTCAAGATGTAATTTACAACCATAGGTACAACCATCCATATAAAGCTCCCTTTTGTCATCTTCTTGTTTGACGGTTTGTCGATTGTGACAATAAATTTTTGATGATGTAATGTTTCAAGTACATGCTGCTGCGGTTGCTCCCGTCATGCTGAAGGTGCCACCCAAATTTGTCAAAAGGAACCCCCATTTTAACCCTACAACTTGGTAATACCATTTTGTTGGATGGCGGTTGGCCAACTCACTATTTGACCCCAAAACCAACTCATTGACAAACCTGCATGATCAATTTGCATGAGCTCATTTTGAACCATCAATTTCTGCCGTGGTTTCCAAGTATTCTTTCACCACATGCAGCCATGCCTGCAGAGGCCCCCACCCACATAACTTTCTTTTCTTTTCTGTTTTAAACAAAGAGTTTTTGTAAAAGTAATTTTGCTTTGCAAACTTTGAATCACTTTGCACAAGTTTGAAGCTGTCAATATTTTCCCATGGGTCGCTTACTAAGTGTGCTTTGTTAATATTGTCATTGAGACCTCCATGATCATACTTATGTACATATGTGTGGGAATAATTCATGCATTTAAGAAGAAATTCACCCATTTGTGTTTTACAATGTCAACCTAGAATGAAGCTGTCCAATGGATTAAATGACCTCATCTTGCAATAGACCATGCATGCTTCTCATATTGTAGTGTCGTAGCATATTGTGACTCATATTAATTAGTTGTGATGACCCGCAAAGTTCAAATTTTTTTTCTTTTGTGATGGTCATCTTTGATTGGCCCATCACCTATATATATACATATATAAAGCTTTGGACGGTCCTGAATAGATATGTAATAGTCTCCTCCTTTGCGGTGCTTATATAAGTTACTTACAAGAGTAAAATTTAGGGAAAGGGATATGGGACAGAGTGAGGACCTATTGGGAACAAAAAAAATCTAATACCCCACCTTCCCCACAATGAAAAAAATATTTTTGTGTCCTATTCAGGTATTAAGGGTACCTATTGTCACTTCTATTAATTTGATGGGGTGCCTTCCAAACCCTTTTTTTGGGGTGGTGCAATGAGCCATTTTGATTGACCCCCCCCCCGCCCGCCCCCCTCTCCAAAAAACACTTTGGAAGCTCCTCAAAATACAAGTTTCTATGTGAAGATGTAGGATAAAAGTGTAGTGCTAGTGGGAATACCCTTTGGAACAAATGGAGAACATGAGGAACATAATTGGAAACATGTGAGAACATACTGGGAACATGGTAAGAACACAAATAAAAAATAAAAAATTCTATGTCTCTGGTAGATAGATGGATGTGGATGGATTCTGTATAGTGCTAACCACTATGGTTAGCTATGGAACAGGAACATATTGAAAAAATGTTTCTTGTCCACAGATCATCCATCCTGCATGGTGCACAGGTGGATGCTACTGGTGCGCTCTGGCTCTCAAATCCCAGTTCCTTGCCCATTCTTCATTGTCAATAGACTATTCTATTTGGGAACCAGGCAATATTGGGAGCTGGGAACAGCTCTGTTCCATACCACACCCTTCTCATAATTAAGGATGATGAACACCACCATGTTCCCATGTTCACATGTGAGATCATCAACAAGTATATGCTTAAGATGTCCATATTGAAGCATACTACCTTTTGAGACTAATGACCAAGTCATGCTTGAAATGGTTGAATTCCTATGATTACTTAACTTTAAATTGGATTTCCTCACAAAATTGCAAGATGTGTCCAAGTGATACTTTTGCAAATTATTTTTATTTGGCCAAAGTGGAGATTTATGTGGGAAGCACACATTTTCCCAAGGTTTTTGCAAGAAAAAAAAAAGATAATAAAAAAACTCACCACCAAAAAAAAAGAAAAAAACTACTAATGTGTAAGTGAATTGAATAGTTTATGACACCCACAATAGAGCTCAAAGGGTCATCATAAGGTAGCCAATTCCATCTTACATACTTTATATGTGATTGATGTTTATCATTAAATAATTTTCAATAGGTCAAGTTAGAAGGAAAAAAAAATCAACCTCTTTTAATTGAGGCTTGCACCTATCAAAAATATGGTGTGCAATGCACTCCAAAGTTACCACAATAAATTCAAAACTTGAAGGAGGCTTTTTATACTTATATTTGAATGTCAAAAGCTCAAAATATTCAAAATTGAAGGTTGTGATTGAAACCTTTTTTCAGTAATTAAATATTGTGACAAAATGTGTTGATCATCTATCAAAAGTGTGATATATTAAACCACACATTGGCCCTCCCTTTTATGGATGAAGAGAAGGGTGTTTACTTTGATGATGCAACCCTATAAAACTTTATTGATAGACACACAATAGATTAAGAAAATGTACAAAAGGGATTTTTAAAAGAAAGAAAAATTTACAAGACATCAAGTTAATTCAAACTAGATATCAAAACCTATTCATGTCAAAAATTGATAGCTTGTAATAGGTCGGTTGTATTTTTTCATATAAAAAATCGACAACTTGTAATAAATTAGTAATGGAAATGGGAGATGTGTCCTAAAGGGGTGGAAGTCTGGAAGTAGCTAGGCCTCTAACTACCACCTAAATTAAAATGGAAGATGCTTGCAACTTTTGTAATGTGATTGAATTTTTTTGTCGAAGCAAAGTAACCAAGACAAAAAGAGGAAGGCTTTTAATTCTTTCAAACTCCAAATAACATTGGCACAATTGTGTAAAAACACATATGCTTGTTTATGTAGATATCCAAATACATCTACTGCGAAGGGGAGGAATTGATCGACATGTTGTTGATCAAAATAACTTTGTTCTTTGGTTTGAGCTACATCAAAACCAACAAGTCCTTGGGTGGCACAAGATTGATGAAATAAATTCACTTGTGTTGAATCAACAATGACAACAACAACGTTGACTAAGATGCAAATGTCATCTTTGGTGAGCATAATGTCGATTCGTCAACAAGAGGAGTTGAACATGTTTGAAAAAAGTGCATGTAGTTGTTTTCACCCCACATGGAAACCAACATCCCACACAATAGCAACAAAAGCGTTGCGAACTACATCATGAGTTCTTATGTGCTTATTGCTATGAACACAACATAATAAGTGGATACCCATAAGGTTGATGGGATATGTGCACATGCATTGAAGAATACTTGCAATTGAGGGATGAAATAATCAAGTTCTATTCATCGTGTTGTGAAAAATATTGAAAAAATTAGTCGAAAGCTTGGGCAGATTAGTCGAACTGTAAACTAAGCACCTATCCTTGGGCTAGAACATGATAAAATTCAACCAGGATGGACTTCAAAGTTTAATTTCCCTTTATAAAAAATCTCCTTATAAAGATATAAAAAACAATCTTCCCAAATAAACAAACAAAAGGAGGTTGGCAAGTGATGTATGTACAATGGCTTGTTCCATGTAAGAATGGATCACACCCAATAGGGTTAAAGACCACCTAAATATCCTTAGCATAAAAAAACTAACAATAAGGACCATGATTAGGTACCTACTTAACTTAGTGCTTAACTAGAGAGACAAGGCAATATGACCATGCATATGGGTTGCAAAAAATTAATATAATGGAACAAAATGTGCATGTATACCTATGTGTTATAAGGATTTTGTTGCAATGGACCAAAATGTGCATGCATGCCTTTGTGTTACAAGGATTTTGATGCAATGGAGCAAAATGCCCATGCATACCTATGGGTTGCAATATTTTTCCACATCACAACATTTAAAGTTAAGGTAATCACTACAACCCACAATGCTAAGGAAAACCAAGAAAACCAAGAAAATGTGACCAACATGCAATTGAGCAATATGTCCATGCAAATGGGTTGACCAAAATATTTGCATGGGCAAATGATCCCACTTCTATGGCCCTTTAGCTCAGTATTATGATAACATAGGGTCCACCTTGAAGGGGGGGGGGGGGAACAGTAGATGGCATGGGAGGTGTCATGAATGAAAGACATTTGGAAGCTAAGGTGATGGGACAACAAGCGAGTGTTGAAAATGTGGTCCCATTGGTTCCAATTGAGGTTGTTGAAAAGGAACAAATGGAAGTGGGCGAAAATGTTGGGGAAACATCTAAAGGAGATTCTAATCAAATTGAGATGGATTTGGAGAGAATTATTTTGATGATAGAAGACCAATAAAATGTAGTTCATGCTATTCCATTGCCAGAATAAGAAAATACAAATGATGATGTTGAACCTCATGCGCATATTGATGGAGGTGAAATAGCTATTGAACTTCACTTATCATGATTATTACCCCACCCGTCCTCTCAAGTGGGGAAGATGGGTGGGGTTTTTTGGTCAAATTTGTGATCGTAATGTTTTTCTTAGATGTGGTCCTTAAACCTCTACTTACCCCACCTTCCTTCTCCATGTGAAAAGTTGAATGGGGCATTTTTTTGGTCTAAGTATGTAAGCAATACCTTTATGCTTTATAGGTGATATTGTTATTTTTAGGGTTTGTTTCATTTTATACAAATTTCAACACTAAAGTTTAGTAATAACATCATTGCGTGTTATAATCTTCTATCTATCTATGCAATACTTTCATCATATAGGGGATAACCTTCATCCAAAATATTAAATCTCACATTAGGTTATTATTATTATTTTTTTTTAAAACTTAAAAATTAAAATTTCCAATGTGGTTGCCTTTCCTCTAGTTGCCATAGAGGGTGTCCATTGGGCAAGGGATGGGCCCAAATTTGCTTGTAAGGTTGATGGGTGCAATGCATTTTATACAACCAAATATAATTTGATACAACATTTGTGGGCGCACCACAATGTGACCATGGAGTTGGCCAAGCCCAGATGCCCACCCACTCGGGAAAAAGGCATGAGGCATCAAAATTACACGGCCATGAATGTGCGGGTTTTGAACAACCCTTTGGCTTGAATTCAACGTAATGAACATAAGGCTAAAAAACACACAAACCTAGAGTGGGATGGGCTTTAAGTTTATTTGCAATACACGCACCTGTAGTTCCTAAGCATGCACTTGTTAAACTAGCTTCCAACCACATTTTTCAACTTATTGGCATGATTACATGGGATGTGGGGGCCATCCCTTTCAACATGCAGGCCAAGTTGGAGCATGATGAGGTCCTTGCATTTGTGATTCGAACAACTCAAGTTAGGTATGCAAAGGCGTTCAAAGGAATTTGGATGGAGCACAACTGGAAGTTCGCATTGAATAAAATGATATGACATAAGGAAATTAGTTTCCTTATGCAATATTTTGATTCAAAAATGATTCATGGTCGATAATTTTTTAACAATGCCATACTTAATTTGCTTTGAATTCCAAGTTTTAAGTTTCATATGTAATACTTATTGTATTGTGTCATTTATTTTAGGGTTCGAAGCACCATCAAGAAGGTGTTAGTGGTTGATGCTATGGATGCAGCATTAGCTAATTGTGGGGTATTTATGTGACAATACACCCATGATGTAGAGGTTACACTAGTGTAGTACAAAGGGTCAATGGGATCCCATCCCCCTCCAGCAATGGTATAAATAGCCCATAACTTACACCAATGTTATTTTGGTCTTCAAGATTTAAGGTATCAATTTATCTTTGATGCAACCATTATTTAGCATTATGACATGTTCCCCATTTGCGGTGGGGTTGTTTTGGACTCGGTCATTTTTTGCACATTTTTATAACATATTTCATCCATTTTTTAAATTTAAGGCATTTTTCTTTCATTTTACATCATATTGAGTTAATAGTTAAAAATAAAATTTCACATTTTCTTATATGTATGTTTTTTTAAATTATCAAAAAATTGATTTTCATCTTACATTCAAACCAAAAAACCTTTCTTTACTCCCAAAATAAAAATTTCAAACTTAAAAGGAAAGCAATACCCTCATGAGGGTATTATGTAAACACCATGGATTGAATTATTTTGGTCCAAGTTATTGGAGGGGTATTGCTTATGCCCAAAATTATTCAATGCACATGCAATACCTCTTTTGGGATATATTAGAAATCCTTTAGCTCCATAACATATATAGAGATTACTTAAGGGGTATTGCATAACCATACCAAAACCTAGAAGGAAAAAAAATACCCTATTTGGGGTAATTTATAAGCACCATGGGCTCCTATAGGGGTATTGCATTGCCTAAACAATAGTAAATACTTAGGAAAAATGTAATACCCTCGTGAGGGTAATCTATAAACATCATGGATTGAATTATATTAATTCAAACTATTAGAGGGGTATTGCTTATGCCCATAATTACTCAATACATGTGCAATATCTTTCTTAAGGTATATCAAAAATTGTTTGGACTCCATCATAAATGTATTGAAACTTGGAAAGGTATTGCATAACCATACCAAAACTTAGAAGGAAATAGGGATACGTAATGGAGGGTATTGCACTTTCATTGAGTATTTTGTTTTATGAACCTGAGTATAACATGCATTTAATGCATTTAAATTGAATTGGAGCTCCATATTGTTTGATATTCACTTGATTTGCAATACCTTCATCATGGAAAACACTCTTTGAACAAAACTAGCAATACCCTTGTATAAGGGGTGTCAAATACTTTAATCGTCCCCTTATTTATTTGTTTGAGTGAACAAGACCAAGGTCCACGCAATACTTTCATTTTATTCTTTCCTCATCGTTGTTGACCATTGGGGGTCTATTCGCATAACAACCATGTAGGTGGAATTTAGTAGGCACCTACTTAAAGTTTTGGTAGGTAGGAAGGTGGAAATGCATGTAGGAATAAATAGATTGGGGGGGTGGGATACGTGCGCAGGGATGAAAGTGGCACATCCTTTACATGTAAGGCCTATTGCTCATGCATGATTATAAATTCGTAGGTGAGTAGGTGGGTGGGAAAAGTTTCCAAAAAAAAAAAGAAAAAACCCGGGTGGGGGGCGGGGAGAAAATAAAGTTCCCAAAAAAAAAAAAAACAGAGATCAAGGGGGAAAAAAACTGGGAAGGGGGCGGGGAGAAAATAAAGTTGCCAAAACAAAACTGAGATCATGGCTGAGAAAGGGCAAACAAAAAAAAGTGAAGCTGGGATGGCACAGGGATAGAAAAGAGAATCCTGTCAGTGCACCATCCATCCACGTTGGTGCACTGCTGGGTGCTGGTTCACTGTGGCCCGATCTCACAAAGAGGAAGCAAATAGGGCGCCAATTGGGCTGCAAACAGGGGCTGGAACTGGGCATGACTTTATGGAATTAGCAGTCCAACAGGCTAACCAAAATCATTAAGAATATACCTATGAGTTATGAAACGTGGGTTGACAGAAGCCCTTGAGGCACGCCCTTCCCAGTATACCCTAGAATGGACCGTGCAAAATAAATAGGAAGCAGGGTAGGAAGGAAGCAAGGGCGGTTTTGTTGGTTGGTGGACGGGGGTGGAAAAAAAGGTGGATGGGTGGATGGGTGGGTGGGAGAGGGGGGGAAAAGAGGGGTTGGGATTTTGTCCATGTGCACATTATTAGGTATGGGCTCCCACCAATTTTAACCTTTTGAGAAGTTGAAGGCCTTTTGAGGAGGGCAAAAAACGAAAAAGGGGGGTGAACTCTGGATTTCCATACTCTATAGACTCGTTTGGAATAGAAACCTACAACCCTACACACCCATCCATCCTCATGGAAGGATAGATGAATGGGTGGTGCTCTTTAAGGGATGATATTTAGCGTCCTCTTCCTTCCTGTTATCATTCCCATCAATCAGTTGTGGGTGTGTATGGATGCTGTTGTGATTCACGTTAGTTAGTTAGTTAGTTAGTTAGTTGTGGCTGTATCCATTAGTTAGTTAGATGTGGTCTTATGAGTGGGAGCACAACTAACTAACAAATACACCCACAAGTAAACAACTAAATAACTAATAGAACCAGCGTTTTTTGTTTTTTTCATTTTTGTGAAGTATCACCCATAATAATACCATTAAGTCTTCTTTCCTTTTTTTTTTTTGCCATAAACAGGATATGAAAGTGAAAACATTTTAAGTATCCTTTACATCTTTGGCTACATGCTAGAACCCAATAGAGAAATCTGGAAACTTTTCTCAAAAGAAAATCAAAATTTAAGGACTAAAGTACCTAAAAATACATAAGGTTTAACCATTTTTTAAAAAATCACCTCCCCCCACCCAACCCAAAACCATGTTTGAATGAATAACACCTACAAGGAATTAAGTTGAATCACAAGAGGATCTCTCCTGATGAGGATGTATAGTGTGAAACTATCCAAGTGTTGAGTGTGAAAACTCTTTGTGGAGAGAGATTTGAGGGGGTGAGGGGAGAGGGGGTGGGTGGGTGGGTTGAGTTGGGGGGGGGGGGGACAATTTACAAAGAATGTTTGAATCCTTAAAGATCTACCCTAGTACATGTTGCCAAATCTTGGCTTGTAGACACAACTTGAACCATCATTTTTAATACAAAAATATTTTGCAACCATCTATTCTGCATGTTGGGCCCAATTGTGACCATTTACAAAGAATGTTTGAATCCTTAAAGATCTACCCTAGTACATGTTGCCAAATCTTGGCTTGTAGACAAAACTTGAACCATCATTTTTAATACAAAACTATTTTGCAACCATCTATTCTGCATGTTGGACCCAATTGTGACCATTCCTTGGGGCTTGAGAACACGTCAAAATAAGGCAAAACTGGAAGATGCCCCAGCTAGATACGAAAACCTGGTCCCCACCAGTAGTAGCAATTTGTCTGCAGACCTTAGGTTTCTGGAAGACAAGGGTTAGAACAAGAATATTTAGAAATTATATTCGGACTTGCGTTGAGTGTGCCTTCAAACCAGGACCACTCAAAACAGACAATTCCAAATACCACTCAACGGCTAACACCCCTCATATTAGGGGAGGTCTTGGGGGGAGTGACGCAGACCTTTACCTTCCTTGGTGTAAAGTTAGGAAAAAAAAAATTTAATTATAAAAAAACCTTTGATGATGGAAATAGGTCCACATCCTCATGGTGGAACGGAAGGTTTCTTGTTGTTTCCTCAATTTTTCATGTACATCTCTTCCCATGCAAGGAGGTGCTTTCAAATAGAAAGAAAAAAATTACCCTAAGTTGTACTACTATTACGGAAGGGAGGGAAGGGAGTTTTGCTCTGTTGTCAGATTAAAGTAAAAGAAATTATTATTCCGGAAGACACGAAGAGTGTTTTGTTCAGTTGTTGCACTAAAATAAAAGAAAAAATTGTTATGGGAGAAATGAAGGTCAGATACATGGGGACTGAAAGGTGGAGCAATGTGCATGGAGGAGGGATCCAAGAAATTGTCGTCTTGGGTGCAGGTCTCCAGTTTACTTTTTTTTGGCGACTGCTGCTGGCTTAAATATCTTGTGGGTGGTCCCAAATATGGTGCCATGGACCCTACCAAAGAACCCCTTTTGGTTACAATCTAGCAATCCACCCTTTAAACCCCCAAAGAAAAAACACCTACACACTCACTTTGCTCTTAACTAAAGCTTGCACAAGATACTGAGATGCTACTTCCAATCTTCCCTAAGCCATAGGTGCTTTACTAGACAACTTTTGTTGAAACTTATTGATATGCATCAGTTGTCTTTGCTTTCTTTCAAGTTTGCATCTAACAAAAAACCAAACAATGCAATATTATTTTAGTTCATGGTTCATTTTCCACTCTGTCATTTGTAGCAAAAAACAAAAATAGGACTACCATCATATGCAATAGAAAACAAGAAGAATATAACCACTAGCTGTGCAGTAGATGCCAAACAAAAAACCATGAGGAACATAGTCATTTTTTGTAAGCAACAAGTGAAAAAAAAAAAACAACAATCATGGGCTATGTTCATGGTTGTCACCCCACTCGAGGCAATAGCCAAGATGAAAAAAAAATGACGACAACACTGAATGTGCCCTCATTATCGTTTCCTTGGTGGAAGCAACAATTCAAATTAAAAAATTAACAATGAATGCCCACTCATTGTTGTCGTCTCCCTAGTGGAGGTAGCACTTGACATGAAAAAAAGATAGATGACAATGAGCTGCATTCATCATTGTCATCTCCTTAGTGCAACAATGCAATTTAAAAATAATGAATATTAAAAATAAGATTAAAAGAATGATGATGACATGAGCACGCATTCATCATCATCATCTCCTTAGTGGAGGCAACATTCAACATGAAAAAAAAGACAACAACAATGAGCTATGCTCATCATTGTTGTCTCCTTAGTGCAACAACGTAGCTTTAAATAAATAACGATGACCACAAGTCATGGTTGTGGTCATCGTCTTGTTGGAGGTAGCATTGGAGATGGAAAAAAATGATGACAATGATGAGTGTGCACTCATCATCGTCATCTCCCCAATGGAGGCATCACCTACGATTTAAAATATGACAATGACAATGAACGCACACTCATTGTCGTTGTCTCACCGGTGGAGGTAGTCCTAAACATGAAAAAATAAGACATTCCACCCTAAACCCTTGGTGCAACAACATAGTTAGAAAAAAAAGAGCTTGAAAATGTTTTTTGCTCACCTTCAAGGCCCCCGTCTCTATACATGTTCAAGGTCCTTGCCTTTGCACACTCTGAAGCTCCTCCCCTATTCACCCCTCTCCATGCTCCTGAAAGGCCCTTCTTCAAGCTTTTGAAGTTGTGGAAACTCAAAGCCTTGTGAGCTAAACCCTTATGCAAGCTCAAATTGTCCTTGTTTCTTAAGCACTGGGTATGGAGGTGAGTCGAAAAGGAGGGAATGAGGCAGAAAGAAGCAGGAGAGAGGTAGATGGGTTGGTGGGAGGAAGGCCAGTAGGTAGGTTGGAGGGGTAGGTAGGAGTTGCCAAAAAGTAATATGGGGTCAGGGGTGGGCCCCCGCCGAAAAAAAAATCGAAAGGGAGGCCCAGGAGAAAAAACATCGAGCTGGGAAAAAAAAAAAGTATGAGGAAAAAAAGGCCCAGAGGAAAAAAAAAAAACTACTGACCATGTAAACTGCCCCCTTGGGGACAGTTTCATCCCATCCATGAAATCCCAAAACGGGATTTGTTTTCCTGTGTCACTCAAGCCGTGAATTCGACCATTGTATTGGGGAAAACAGGGGGGGGGGTACCTACAAAAGAGAAAGGGATCTTATAACTAGACCTATTCCTTAAGAGTTAGAATGCTAACTCTTGCTTGGGGATCTTGCTCCGGTGATGCAGGCATTCCGAAGAATGGAATGCTTGCTCCTGTGACGTTCCATTTTTTTTGAAATGTCCCTCATTTTTCCCATTTTTTCTTGAGGTACCCATACGAGATATATCATATGTGAAGTTTTAAAAAATTAAAATCAGAAGAAGGTCTGTATGCCGGGTAAAGCCTTAAGCCCCAGGCTTTAATCTAAATAAAACCAGCCCTCCCATTTTGGGGGGTTGCATGGGTGTGGGTCCTTGAGGATATTTTGAAAATCAAGGGGGTAGGGGGAAAAAAGAAGGAATCTGGTAGGTTTGTGTGGTAGTTAGGGTGGTTAGAAAGTGAGTAGTTGACCTATTACATAGGCCTACTGGTCAATTGAGCTCACAACCCCTTTGCATGGTCTCCACATTACAATTGCACCCAAACACCCACTTGGATGTTTGGCCAAAGTAAACCCAAGAAATCACCTTGAAGTTTTGGCCATCAATTGGGGTTCCACGTCTACAAACTACTGTAGTACCATGGCAAGTTTGATTTACTAGTTATATTATTATTTTTAGAAATGTTGAAACTTTTTGTAATTTTTTTCTGTTCTAAGAAAATAATTCTGTGAATGGAAAATAGAGAGTCTCTTAGAATTTTAAAATAATAATAATAATAGTTTTGAAAATGGAATCCACTCAAAATAAAATAATTATTCAACACTATAATGTTGAACATTCCCATGGTAGGGTACCACTATATTGATTGATTGCCACCCTTTGTTCTTCTTGAATTTGCTACCAATTGACATCCTTTATGTTTTAGGTTGGCTTTGTAAAAAAGCTTATATGGGTGGTGGAGGTTGAAGTCCAAAAAATACTGGTGGTTCCTAGAAATTATGACCCACCAAAGATGGCTACAAAATATGACCTCCTTGAACACATCACCTTGGCTAAGACCTATTCCAAATTCCATAACCAGTTTGGGTGGTGTAGTTCACATGTTTTTGTAGGGTTTTTCCTAGGTGGGACAGCTAGGAAAGTGATTTTTTATTTTTTTTCTCCCTTGTTCCCAATGTGTTCCCATGAGGTTCTCCAGGTTTCCAAGTTGTTCCCCCAACACGTTCCCAATAGCACCTGAGACTAATCCCCTCTTGTTTGCCCAAAGTTTATCCCAACTCTTGTGTATATAAACTGAAAAGGTGTGCCAAAGAGGAGCAGACTTGTATGTAGTTTACAAATAAATCAAGTAGACCATAAATTAAATAAATACACACCCCACCCTAAACCCTAAACCCTAAACCCTCCCACACGTATAATACCAAGTCTACAACAACAAAACCAAAGTAAACCATTAAATACATCCCCCACCCCACGTATGATACCAAGTCTATACAACAAACTCAAAGTAGACCATCAAATGCACTATCAAAATACACCTCTCAAGGTCTACGAATCGCGTAGACTACGAAGTATTTGTCAAAAGGCTCGAAGCTCGCAAGAGAGAGAGAAACAGCGTGTTCCGAGAATGACGGAATCAGCACGAGGAGCCGGAAACGCGATCCCTTAGTTTGGTCGGGTCACCCGCCTCGGTTTGGAATTGTTGCCAGCTTTGGTTTGCCAGCCTTTTATAACGCAGAAGTAGCCGCTGTCTTCTCTGCAGCCCTTCGCTTCCTCTCTCTCTCTGTCTCTCTCTGCGCGCCACCTGCCTCAAGCAAGGCTCTTCTGCAGCAGCAGCAACAGCGCCCCCTCTTTCTTCTTTCTCGTTCGTTGCTTCTCGGATCTTCGCGGCTCTTTTATTGCGAGAAAGAAACGGAGATTCGTTCCGCGTCGTAAATCGCTTTTATTGCTTACAGCTGTTTTGGGTTTTCATTTTACGCGTAATTTGTCGCAATTTCTTTCGTCTGCCATTTGCTTCGAGTTTGAAGCGGCGGTTTCGGGATTTCGTCCGACGGTAGCTGTGTTGTACTCGAGAATACAAGAAGCAATCTGCTCTGCTGTCTTTTTTTGTTGTTGAGCAACCTTCTCTCGTCCAATGTCCTGCCGTTAGTGTCTTCATTGATAAGCAAAAAGGAATTTCTTTAAAGGACGCCCTGGCTCTGCGCGTGATTGTTGGAGAACGCGAGAGAGTCATACAGAAACACAGACACAGGCTTTGAGGTTGGAGAGCGGAAGGCGATCTGGTAGAGAAGCAGATTTCCACCTGTATTTATCGGGAGCGTGGCAATGAGTGAACGAGAGTGCTTGCCTGGACGATGTTATTGCCTCTTTACTTTGAAAGCATGAGTGGAATCCTCCTTGAAGAAGCAGGTAGTGGCTTGCTCTTCTTAGTCTCGTCTTCTTCCTTCTTGGTCTTGGTCTTCTTTCTTCTTGTCATAGAAAACTTTGATAATGAGCCTTGTACTTCTTCCTGATGTCTTTCGTCGGTTGTTGAAGAACAAGGAAAAAGAAGACGGATCTTCTTCAGTGCAGAGTGATCGGATGTGTTGCCGTAGTAGAATATGTATTAGCAGCAGCAGCTATTGACAAGTTGGGAAATGCTGTAGCAGGGCTGAGATATGGAAGCGGAGAGAAAGAGAGAGCTCATCAAGCGAGCGCAATCCTCAGGAAGGTGAAAGTAAGGTAAGAGAGAGAAGGGAGGGAACGACACAGCGAAAGGCAGACGGAAAAAAGAAGCTACCATTCCATTCCACAGGGGCTGTAGACTTTAAGTCAGCCATGGAGCTAACAAGTAGCCCACGCACGCGGGTCGGGAAATATGAGCTCGGGAATACTCTTGGAGAAGGCACTTTTGCCAAGGTGAAGATCGCCAAGAACAAGGAAACCGGTGAAAGCGTGGCCATCAAAGTCATCGACAAGGAGAAGATCCTCAAGCACAAAATGGTCGACCAGGTAGCGCGCCGCGCCCTACCTGGCTCTCTCTCTCTCTGCTTTTCTGAAAACGGATTCCATCCTGGTATGCTTTGGATTCAAAGCGACCAAGATCAGGAGTGTTTATAGGTAGCGGGGTTTTTTTCTTGGCTGTGGATTTGGAGCAAATTTGACTATAGGACTGAAATGGCGTTTGTTTTTTGTATTTTTGGACAGATCAAACGAGAAATTTCTACAATGAAGCGGGTCAAGCACCCCAACATCGTACAGCTTCTAGAGGTAAGCTACTGTTCTATCTGAGGGTTTTAACGTAAGCTCTTCACAGTTCGGTCCTAGAAAATGCAGTTCAACCCATGTTGCACCCTGTCATGAACCATCGTGTTTCTACAATGAAGCTGGTCAAGCACCCCCACCATGATGTTTCTCAAAGCCTATGGTGTGCAGCTTTGGGAAGTGCTGCCGGTAACTTGCGTTTGTCAAAAGAAAGACTGTGGAATCAGTTCAATCTGAAGCTTCAGAGCAACTTGGGTGTGAACTGCAGTTGATTCCCTGAGTATTCCAACTTTGGTTTTGGGAAGGTATTTGACACGGAAGCTTTGTGTGATAATTTGCATCTGGCAGGTGATGGCAAGCAAGACAAAAATCTACATTGTTATGGAGTATGCAAAAGGTGGCGAGCTCTTTGGCAGAATTGTGAGCCAACTTCCTCCTTTGACTATCCCTTCCTTTTGATATGGGAATAGACAACAATCCATTCTTGCAGTTTGGGTTGGTGAAATGTAGTACTTTCTAATGTCATGACTCTTGATATGTGGATCATCATTTGCTGATCAGCAACAAATATTTTTATGGTGGTTGGCCAGGTTCACCAAGGACGGCTCAAAGAGGATCAAGCAAGGAAATATTTTCAACAGCTTATAGATGCTGTTGACTATTGCCATAGTCGTGGAGTGTACCACAGAGATCTCAAGGTGTGTCCTACACACAGCTCTGTTGGCATCCTGAAAGTTTGTGCAATTGAGTAAATTTTTTTTTCTTTTTGGTTTTCTTTTTTGCCTTAGCAGTATGCAAGTAGTCTGCATTGCCCTCTGCAGAAGCAAATTACAATTTTACCTTGCTCTCTGTCATCTCTGGTCTAATGTTATAAGTCTCTTGTTTTCCTCTGTTTTGACAGCCAGAGAATTTGCTCCTTGACAGTGCTGGGAATTTGAAAATTTCAGACTTTGGGCTGAGTGCCTTACCACAGCAATTGAGGGTATGTATTATCTGCATTATATCAACCCCTACACGTGCATTCTGGTTGTTGGGTGGCTTTTCTTCCTCTCTTTTTTTTTGTGTCTTCTAATTGTTTGAATGTATACCCTTCAGTAGTATACCCATCCAATAATTACTGCATTTGCCCTTTGGGGGATGCAAGGTGCATTGTTTACTATTTGTACTCTCTTTGACAGTGAGGTTTGTTTGCAGGAGGATGGCCTGTTGCACACAACTTGTGGAACTCCAAATTATGTTGCCCCAGAGGTATAACTCCCAAAGCTAACACTTCGAGAGAAAGTAGGAGAGAAAATTCATTGCTCCAGATAAAAAGAGTAGGCTTGGCACTAGCCTATGTGTGCTGAAGATGCAGTATCTGGGTGTGTGCAGGTGATTGTTGATAAAGGCTATCATGGGGCAACTGCAGATCTATGGTCATGTGGTGTCATACTCTTTGTCCTTATGGCCGGCTATTTACCTTTTGATGAACCAAACCTCTTGAACTTGTATAGAAAGGTAAGAATTTTTCCACCAACTGGTACTCCTTCCCTTTACAAGCTTTTTGTTGCAGTGGCCATAGCCCTGTGCAAGAATACCTTATGACGAGAGGAATGCATGTGTCAAAATCAAGAGTGAAGAGTAGTATTCTGAGAATTCCTCTGTGATACTTGCAGATATACAGGGCAGAGTTCACTTGCCCACCCTGGTTCTCAGCAGGGGCAAAAAGACTGTTGTTCAAAGTCTTGGACCCAAATGCAAGAACAGTAAGTTTCAGCACACTCTGTTATGTCTTCAAAGCTGGAAATGTAGTGTAAGATGTGGAGAGCAGAAAACTAGGAGCATGGCATGTGTGGTAGAAGGCCTGAAATTGAGAAAAGAAAATTCAGCCTGCAGCTCATTATATATAATGTCAGACTTTTTAAAAGATAGGTAGGTGTTCTCAGATTTTAAAACTTTCTGGAACCTCGGTTTTGAACATGATTGTTTGTGGGTGTAACAGCGTTTCACTGCAGCACAGATCTACAAAAATGAATGGTTCAGGAAGGGCTACAAACCAGCACAATACAAAGAGAAGGAGTTTGTCACCCTTGAGGATATCCAAGCAGTATTTAATGGATCATCAGTAAGTCTCAAGCTCTCTCTCAGCTGTCTTTTTCTGATCTGCAAAATTGCACATCAGTGGTCAGTGCTTTTCATATTCAGAAGGGTTAGGTGGTTATTGTGATATGCTTTGCTATTGGATATAAATGGAAAGTCCTGATGTTTGGGTTTTGGAAACTTTAAATTACTCATTCATTTTCCTTTAACAAACTGCAGGAATTTTTGGTGATGGAGAATAAAGAGATGAAGCCTGCAACAATGAATGCATTTGAGCTCATCTCCCTTTCATCTGGACTGAATTTATCTGGCCTATTTGAGGAACCACAGGTATGGCTGGAAACTCCTTCAACTTCTCATTTTCAAGTGGATCAATTGTTCATTTCTCTTTAGTATATTTCACCCAGAGGTTTGTAGGCCACACTCTTCCAGTACTATTTCCAACTCCAGAATGAGTAATATGAAATTCTGACTTGGGGAAAGAGTTCCAGAATTGTAACAAGTATTATCCTGTCTGCCACAGGATTCAGAGAAGGGAGAGGTGCGCTTCACAAGCAAGAAGTCTGCTAAGGAGATAGTGAGCACCATTGAGGAAGCCGCAAGGCCCCTTGGCTTCAATGTACATGTACAAAATCATAATATAAAACTTCGAGGTGGTAAACAGGGTCGAAAGGGACAACTATCAGTCTCCACACAGGTGGGTTCTGTTTTTTTCTTGATTTCTGAGTGGTAGCAAACATGGAATCCCAGTTTGTGCACCCTTCGCCACTGGCATACCCCATCCGCCACATACCAGCAGTTTGTACAATTTATTGTTCAATCAGTTTCTCTGCTGAAGAAGTCTGACTTGTTCTTTTTGTCCTTGTGGAGTATCTAATCAGCTTTCCCTTCTTGGACTGCAGGTATTTAGAGTTGCACCATCTCTATTTATGGTTGAGATGTCAAAGGACAATGGTGACACTATTGAATACCATAATGTAAGTATCTCACTTATATGTCCTTGTTTCTTACATGAACTACTTAGTGATGTCAGAGCCAGATCTTTAGCTGACAAGGATACTATTACTAAGTCCCACCATTAAGTTGGACTGAGAAACTATGCAGTGGGTGGTGTTATTGGTTAGCATAAGGCACAGCTTTTGTGACCTGAGTTTGATATGTGATTGGTTTTCTTTATTGTAGTGGCTAACCCAACTTATTCCTTGGAATTTTTGCCCTGTTGAATTTCTTTTAATTCATCTTAAACTAATCATACTCTATGACATATGAAAGCTGATTTATTTATTTGTTGAACAATACTCAGATAGTTTTGTTTAACCAATACCCAATTAACTATGATAATTGCGGCTGCTATGTTGTGATCAATAGGCTGAGTAGTGTATTCATTGAATTGTTCTCATGGTTGCAGTTTTACAAGAACTTGTCAAAGGGCCTAAAAGACATAGTCTGGAAAGCAGAAGAAGTGGACACAACATCAATGGACACAACATCAGTGAAGTAGAAGAATTACACAAGAGGTTCAACAAGTAAAGTTTTTGAATATTCCTCTTCTTAGGCAACAGCTGTAATACAACCAACTCTAGCTCACTTGCTTTGATGGCAAAATGTCTGCATGCTACTCAGACAATTGCTAATTTATCAAGTCTGTATCTAGTGGGCTTTTGCTTTACATAGGAGAGCATATCTCCTTGGAGTACAGATCATTACTTCAAAAGGCAGTAGAATTTTTTTTCTTCTCCTTTTGTAGGTTTTGATTTTTTCTTGTAGTAAACAAGTAGCAAAGGCCATGATGATGATGATGATGTAGGGGAAAACAATCTGCTACAAAATTTTGCAGTTGTAATTGAATGTAAAATAGTTTTTGCAGTTTCAAGTCGCATTGGCTGTTAAGTTGAGATGGTGATGTATGATGAAGTAATGTGCACTGTGACCTCTATTTGCAATCACATAAGTAGAGAAATTGAGTCATTGTGTAAGTAAGATTCGCAAAATGGCAAAAACTCCAGTGCATGCACACAAAAACTACATTTCATACCTTTCCTTCACAAAAAAAATTTGGAAAACTTGTTTAGAAAATTTCAACACTTTTACTAATAAAATAAGTGTTGCCAAAGCTGTTAAGGTATTGTGACCTATGTAAATTGTATTTAAGGTCAATCATTTTTGAAAAGTTTCTTCCTTAGTATCTATTAGGTAAGCTAATGATAAGTAGATAATTTATTAATTAGTTATCTACTTATGCTTAACAACAACTTCAATGTGTATTCCATATCACTGAAGTTTTGATTTAATTGGAATCCTGAATGATTGCTTTTAAGAATTATGAGGAGGAGAAGATCACTTAAGTTTTGATTTAATTGGAATCCTGAATGATTGCTTTTAAGAATTATGAGGAGGAGAAGATCACTTAAGTTTTGATTTAATTGGAATCCTGAATGAGTGCTATTAAGAATTGTGAGGAGGAGAAGAACTTGTCCAATAAGTATGATTTAATGACATCTTTTGATGTGTATTAAGTGCAATTGTAAGTCACCATTGGTCAATATTTACAATTTTGAGATAATATCAAGCCCAAAATTTTGTAAAGTATCATTTTTATTGTCAAACTCAATTTTTAAAAATAAAATAATGGATCAGCACTTGAATGAGCTAAAATACTATAGTATTAAGGGATTAGTGTTCAACCAAGGCAACAACATGGGTCCTAGTGAAGGTTGATCAAGCACCTATTCTGTTAAAAGATATTTGAGCTATAATGGTGAGCAATGTATGAGGAGGTCCATTGACAAGTCTAGCCATAATTCTTCCATTTTCACCAAAAGTTTGCTTTGGGGCATTTGTAATGGTAGCCGTAAAATGACACACACACAATATTGTGGATGCAAGTATAATCTCTAAACATTGTGAAACTAAGTTTGAATCTCAAAATATAGACTTATATAGTGATTTTGAAATTCCCATGACAATGATTCATTAGAATTGATTTAGGGGAAACAACTTGAAATTTCATAATTTGTCCATTTGGATGACAACAATTCTAAGACATGATTCCAGACCAAACCCTTTTGTATTTGTCTTTTCATATCATCACATGTGACAATTGAATGTTTTTGTTCTTTTAACACATGTTTGAATTCAATTTAAGTGACATCACGTTGAATAACAAAATATATATATTTGCAAAACAATTAAGTGACACAAAAACAAAAATTATGAAGTACAACATGAATATCACACAACCTACAATATCGACAAAAATTCTCATGACAAATTTGATGATATGATTTCACAAATTGTCAAAACATGATATATAAACAAACGAACAAAATATCATGACAACATGAAACCATCATGAATAGACATTATTAATAAAAAATTGTCATCACATTATCAAAAAAATGAAAAATTATAATCTACATAATAAAAAAAGATTCATAGCATCATGTTGAATAAACACAAATTGTCATGACATGATTTCTAACATCATACATAAACATTGTGAGTATTGGGGTGATGTTAAAAGATTAGAATTGCAAATTGAACACCCGCCTTACAAATATCCTTCTCACCAATTCTAAATGAGCAAATTAATAAATTAATATTTAGAATTTATTAATAGAAGTGAAAATTACTTCTGAAAATTCTATATAACTATGATTTATTTTATATATTTTAGAAATCAATGAACCAATGAAAATATATCAATATTTTTACCTTATGTTGGTTTCATTTCCATTGGTAGTGTGGAGCAACTAGTGCGAAGCCCAAGTGACTAATAAAAGAAAATGACTGCTTTTAATTTGTTAATTAAAGTACAATATTTAATATTGTAAAACTGAGTTTGAATCTCTAAATATGCACACATACAATGACTTTGAAAGGGCCAACATAAGAAAATGACTACTTTTGATTACTTGGCTATATGAATGGCCTCGGAAGTGGTGGTAGGCATTTAAGTAGACTCTCAATTTGTAGTGTTCAATTTTCCATGCTTATGGATGGGGATAAGGAAATAATTAATATTGGATGTGGGTAAACATTGGGAGGGACCCAAATAGCAAGAGTGGGTAGAGACATTTTACAACATCTCCACTCACACCCTTAAATTGGGGGTCAATTAGGATTTGTCACATCCAAAATATAAATAAAATATCCTCAGCCTCCTCACCCATAGGCAAGGAGAATTGGACAAAATAAAGTTAGAGATTATTTAAATATTATCACTTGGGCCAATCATTATGGCTGGTTAATAAAAAACAATGACTAATAGTCATTTCTTATTTATTATGCTCTTCCAAGCCTTTTCCAAGGCCATGTTTCAAGCACAAGGCAGTTTTTCCATTGGATTCATTTAATTTGAGTGTTGTATTTTATCCAAATTTTCTAGTTTATAGCTATTAGTGGAAATGCTATTGCACCTTACCAATGATATAAATTATGGAATCTTGCAATTGTAGTCCTAATTGCAACAAAAAAATAAGAAATGAAATGTTTTACTGGTGGGTGGTTACCCAATTTGGCTGCTTAGAACCACAGATTCGAATTCTATTTAGTAAAAACCGACCATAACAGGATCCAATTTTGGATCTGGTTTTGGAACCAAAACTAGTTCTAGAACCAAAACTGGAATTTTTGAAAACAATTGTTTTTTTGGGGAAAAAGATTGGAACTGGGGGCCAACCCGAGGTTAACTAGCAGTTTAACCACAGGTTCTGGACTGGGTTACACAGGACCAGGTCTGATTTCCAGAACTAGAACTGGACCCAGGGTTCCAGTTTTTTTGTAGAACTGGAAACTATTTAATTTTTTTAAGAACCACAACCAGTATCATAAAAGTCAAGAACCACCCAACACTGGTTTTTTACTCATCAACAATTTTAGGGGAGAATGTAGCATTGCAATGTTCACAATCTGATCATAAATCATATGTATGATCTACAGAGACAATTTCCTCAATTTCCACAATTGAGGCCAGGACTTGCAAGATCTTTTAAGCCTAAACTTCTTGCTAATGGCAATGGAGCTTTTCCATCAGCTGCTGCTGCACTTGATGGAAATACTTTTGATTGCCTTCTCATATTGTCAAGTCTTCACATTTCTTGCCAGCCTTCTTTTCAGACAACCCATCAGCCTTCATATTTCTTTTCTGTGTGAAATGCACAATTGTATTGTCCCTCATGTTACCATTGGAACCATTTTGTCATTACTGGCGACTTTGGGAGTATTCTTTGATGCTTCAGCTAGAGTGGGATCCTACCTCTATGTGATGCTTGAATTCAGAATACCTCCAACTGCTTGCAGAATCATAGTGCAACAAATGACAATAGGTAATTGCAATGAAGCATCATTCCCACTGGCATGGCCATGCATGAAGCCTCGCAAAATCTGTGGTATCAGTTGGCATTGCTTGCAAAAAAGAAGGGGCTCCTGATGTCTCCTCTCAAACCTGACAAAATAGCTGAATTGAGAACTGTAACACTGGAAGAGCAGTTTTTGAGGGAAGGAAATGCCAAGAAAGCAGAGAAGTTATGCAGGAGGGGGAGAGTTGCAGATTGCCAGCATGCTCTGTTTGTGTTTGTAATATGTCTGACCCGCCCAAACACTCAGAATACCATCATCTAGAGAACAGGCAGAAACTATTTAGGATGAACAATCATCACAGAAGTTTCTTGTACCTAAAACCAAAATCAAAGTAGGGTCACTGACATGATGAAACAGCCAGCAAGCATTGTGATATGATGCAGCCAGCAGCCCTTCTTCATCACCTCTGCAAAATGTCAGACACAACTATTTTGTTGTAACAGTTTGTTGCCAAGAAAAGAACACAAAAAGACTTTTACTCCAAAATGGGGTAATGGGATAACACTGTTTGGGCTTTGGCTTTTCCCCATCTCTCTCCACAAACCTACCCTTCAGTTGAGGGGCACCATGAAGCAACACTGGACCATAAGCTTTGCATCACAAAAACCCATTTCATCATAACCTTGTAAAATGAGCAGAAGATGAGGAGGAGGAGAAGATGAGTTTTTCCTGCAAACCCTAATGGAAGCAGTCAATTGCAGAAGATGAGCATTTGGGACAATCTATCTAGTGAAGGGAAATGGTGCTTCCACCACCAGGTGGTTTTCTAATTCCACCAATAAAATCTCGAGCCACGGGCTTGTCATCAGAGAAGATATCACTGCCAGAAAGTTCCTTGAGTTTTGCCTGACTGAGATGATGGTGATGGAGATTCTTGTGTGATGATGATGATGATGCTAGTACAGAAGCAGCATCAGCATTCTCTTTTTCACTGAAGATGTCATGTCCCCAAAGTTCTGCGTTCTTATGATCATGCGACTTTCGAGCAACAACAGAAGAATCAGTCTCATCTTTGGGACCAAAAGAGATTTGGCATTTACCACCTGCAGGATTGGAGACTTTTACAGACGTATGGACATTTCGAGGAGCTGCTGCTGCTTCAGGTGGTGGTGCTCCTCCTCCTTCCCTTTTGAACTCTAAAGAAGCTCGAGATGGTTTGGGTATCTCTGGGGATGGAGGAGGACCAAAAATATTGCTACCCACCAATTCTTTCGCTTTCGCATTGGAGTTCACTCGGCGCCCTGCAAGATCATCTGTGGTCTGCACTGTTCCACTCAGCTCTTTCTGTTTTGCGCCTTCTGGAACCGTATAAACTGCCTTCTTGGGTGATGCACAATTCTCCCCACCAAAGGAAATCTGGCTGACACCAGCAGCAGCTGCCTGATGATGGGAGTATCGCACACTTGTTCTGTTGTCTAGCGCTGGTGTTGTACCATTGCCAGGCTCACCATCACCACCATGACCATGACATCCAGCAGCAGGAAAAAAAATACCACCACTCCCGTGCATTTCTCTTTTCTTGGAATCCGAACCTGGTCTTCTCTTGAGCAATGCATCAGCTTCTTCTGCCGAGATGTGTTCACCAAATATGATGCTGCTGATTCCCCCTGCAGGTTGCTGCTGCATGCGGATGCTGGGATCGGCCGCAGCAGACAAACAGGAGGCATTGTTGTTGTTGCTATCAGAAATACTTACTCCTGGGGCTGCTGCAGGGCGAGCCTCTGACCAACTGAAGAGGTCGAATGTCGTCGCTCCTCCTACTGTTGGTGTTGCTCCTCTCCTGCTGGTTGGCGTCATCCCATTTGCAACAGAAGACATGATCACAGCTTCCACCTGCACTTGCTTTTTCTTTTTCTCTTTCTCTTATGTTCTGTTCTCTTTATTTTTCTTTTTCTCTTCTGTTCTTTTCCCTTCTCTTCTCTTCTCTTTTGCTTGAAGAATGTGTTTTTGAGAGTGCAAACCAAGAAAAGGCTTTGGACAATTCCTTGCTCCAAGGTCAAGGCAAATGTGGCTTTCTCTCGTTGCCTTGGGACGATCACTTCTTCAGCAGTGGGTATCTTTGGAATCACAAACTATACAGATTGCTTCCGATCTTCAAATGAGGAAAAACAAAGAGCCCCACAGCAGCAGAAGCAGGAAAAAAATTCTGTGCCGGAGATGGAATCCAAACAGCTTGCTTACTTCTCGGCCCAGGACTCGCGACACACAACAACGACAACAACAACAGAAGCGCACGAAACGGCAACTGCAGCAAAGCAAAAGCAAACCGTCGTCAGGCCCATTGTGTGCTTCCCTGGGACATTCCACACTAGCATTCCACAACATTCCAACGTCGGCGACGTTATGCATGAGAAAAATTTCAGTTATTCTGTCGTCCCAGATAACGTTCCAACCTAACTACATAACATTCCAAGACATAATTAATCATCGACTGGTATTCTACCAGACTTTTATGTCAAATCCTCTGTTTTAAAACAAATTCGGAATAATCATAATAATATGAACTCAGCATTCCATACATGTGATAGGTGATGTTATGCATTGGAATTCAGTTTTTTCTTTTTCTTTTTTTCTGTCCATGATGCCGGATTACATTTCCATTCCATAATATTCATCAATTGGAATTATACTGGACTTTATGTCAAATCTTGTGTTTTTTTAATAAAATTTTAATATTAATAATAACTCAAAACTTTCAAAGTGTTTTACTTTCTTTTTAAATAAAAAGCTGTGTACCATACCTGCCATGGAGGTTCCATCTTCTAGGACATTCCACACAGATGATAGCTGACATTATGCATTGGAATTCTCTCTTTTTTGGGTCCAAGATGTCAGATAACAATTCCACACCACAATAGTCATCAACTGAAATTCGACCAGACATTATGTCAAATCCTATAATTTCTTTGACAAATGTCAAATAATAATAACTCAAAACTTTAAAACATTCTAACTTTCTTTTTAAACTATTTACCATACATGCTACAGAGGTTTGGTCTTCCAAGACATTCCACAAAAGCAACAGGTGATGTTATGCAATGGAATTCAGTTTTTGTTTTTCTGTGCAAGATGCTAGACAACATTTCCACACCATAATGATCATTGACTGGAATTCCATGTCCTCTTACATCAAATCCTGTGTTTTTAATTAAATTCCGAATAATAATAGCTGAAAAGTGTTTTACTTTCTTTTAAACTTAAAACCGTGACCCAATAATAACAGTAAAGTTGTGAAGAAAATTATGGGGACTCTATGTATCATAAATTGAATAACAATGCCCAAAGCCAGATTCTGGAATTGAGGCATCAAATATGAGTTGCTTTTAATCCCTTTTATTAAAAAAATTGATGGAAATTCAAATTATTCTCAGAATTATTTATTTACTTATTATGGCTCGTTGTAGAGCCTCATAGAAAATGCTAGCAAACAGGTATCCACAATTGTTTCATTATTTTATTTTATTTTCAGAAATATAACTACAATTTTTTTAGAAATTACAAAATCATGTACTTGTCGTCTCTTATAGGCAGTGTTTTTTTGGGGCGAAATTTCACCAGATTTCGACCTGAAAAATATGATTTCAACCTATACAAAGGATTTTCCATGGAAAAAATGGGCCAAATTCGCCAAAGTAAAAAAAAAAATTCCAAATCAATAGATTTTAATGCTAAGTTCCAGTAGGTAACCAAGGATATAACAGCCACACCCCCCCCCCCCCCTTCACCCTTCCCGTTCACGGTCCCAACGGCCTTGTCTGCGTAACCCGCCCCTCACCAAAACGGACCATCCGCATAACTACCACATAGGCACGTAACTCGATATGTCTTGCTGATGCCATGCCATGGCATCCATGAGATGGAGATTTTACCCATCGCATGTCACGTTATGGCATGAGCCATTTCACCATCCCATGAATGCTCATGTAACCTATGTCAGTTTGAAACCCTTTGTGAGTTAATCAAGATTATTGCCAAATGCATCACCTTTGTTCTTAAACCCTAATACGCTATAACAGTCCTCCTCTTGTGTACCATTTTTTGTCATTGTACAAGTTTCAAGCACCATGTCTAGAGTTGTACAAGATTCAATGATGAACTGGTTTATTGCACACTAATAATGCTTGATATTGTCCCATGAATGTTCAAGTCATATCACATCAAGAGCTTCACAATGCGAGTTGTTTGGGTGGAAGTAGTGGACTCAAAGTGGAAGAAATCAAAGTTTTTCAAGCTTGACACTACTATTCAAGTAAAATTTGTAAAGTTAGAATCCATGGTCATGAGGTATTTGTGGAAACGCTCTTTAATTTTGAACAATGTTTTGCTATAGTGTTCATGGAAAGTACAAAATTCTTTGATGAAGAAAACCTTGTCCAGTAGTAAAATGTCGGTAAAGGAATTTGATAGTTGTTAACAAAAGTCCATGCATGTTTGATTTAAATTTTGTTGTCTTATTCTACTTTGCAATAAACCTTCAATGTGCACTTGTTGGTATTGATTTTTTTGTGGTAACATGTTGGGAAGTGTGGGTTGTTATCTTTGTGGTAACATGTTAAGAAGTGCAAATTTTGAGGGTAATAACATGGGAATGTGGAATGCAATCTGTTTTTAAAATTTCTACTACAATGCAATGAACATTAATAGGATTTAATGCATGTTGCATACTACATGTTCCATATTGCTTAGATCTATATTACATAATTAACAATTTGTTGATTCACAATGTGTGTCACAATGCAATTACCATGTGAGCTTGAGTGATGAGCTAAATTTTTGTGAACATCACAAAATCTTTGAAAAATATTTTTGTCACATAAATCAACTATTTTCCACATAAATAAGATTAGTTCATCCACATGGATAAAATATTATATTGACATGGCAATAATATTTTCTTAATGATACAAAATAGTCATCAAAATAGGTTATTGGTGACAAGGATATCATAAATTTTGTTGCAATTGTTTGTAATTGAAATTAAAAAATTTATTTCCCATAATCTTTCAAGATAATGTTTTTGATTATCAATGAACATTTAAATTGGTCTAATAACTAATTTATATTTAATAGTGTCTCCCCATTCATGTTAAACAAAATGTTGAATGAACAATTATAAAACCATTTATAAAACCAGAGTGGTAACATCTTTTGCAAGTTATAGTTTAAAAGCTAAACACATAACATCAACATGAATGTTAGAATTGAAAATTTAGAATAGTACAAACGATGATGCAAGTGATGATGCAAACTATTATGTTAGTATAAATGATGATGTAAGCGATGAGTGATGGTGGTGTCTGTGACACAAGGTCTTCCCAAGGCTCCTTGATAATCATCCAACATGTATTTGATTCTTTCATAAGTCCTCAATGTGAATACATTGTTTGTGTTAAAAATATCAACCTTGTCAAGGTCTTCCAAAGTTCCGTGATAGTTTTCCAACATCTTTTTCACATTTCCACAAGTCTTCAAAGTGAATGCATCATTTAGTTCAAGAACATTAGCTTTGTCCAAGTCTTCGAAAGCTTGATAGTCTTCCAACATCCTTTTCACATGTCCATAAGTTTTCAAAGTGAAGGCATTGATTGGTTCAAAAACATCAACCTTTTCAAGGTCTTCCAAGGCTCTTTGATAGTCATCCAACATGTATTTGATTTTTTCTACTAAGGTTCAAAATGAATGCATTGTTTGGTTCAAGAACATCAACCTTGCCAAGGTCCTCCAAGGCTCCTTTATACTCTTTTAACATCCTTTCACAATTCCATGAGTGTTCAAAGCAAATGCATTGTTTGGTTCAAGAACATCAACCTTGCCAAGGTCCTCCAAGGCTCCTTTATACTCTTTTAACATCCTTTCACAATTCCATGAGTGTTCAAAGCAAATGCATTGTTTGGTTCAAGAACATCAACCTTGCCAAGGTCCTCCAAGGTTCCTTAATAGTCTTTTAACATCTTTTCACAATTCCATGAATGTTCAAAGCAAATGCATTGTTTGGTTCAAAGCACATCAACCTTGCCAAGGTCCTCCAAGGCTCCTTAATAGTCTTTCAACATCCTTTCACAAGTCCATGAGTGTTCAAAGCAAATGCATTGTTTGGTTCAAGAACATCAACCTTGTCGAAGTCTTCAAAAGCTTTTTGATAGTCATCCAACGTGTATTTGATTCTTTCACGAATCCCCAAAATGAATGCATTGTTTGGTTGAAGAATATTAATTTTGTCAAGGTCCTACAAGGTTCCTAAATAGTCATGCAACATCCTTTTGACACCTCCATGAATCTTCAAAGCAAATGCATCTTTTGGTTCAAAACATTGGCTTTATCAAAGTATTCCAAAGCTCCTAAATAGTCTTTTAATATCATTTTGACATCTTCATAATTGCTCAAAGTGAATGCATTGTTTGGGTTAGAAATATCAACCTTATGAAGGTCCTTTAAAGCTCCTTCATATTCCTTCAACACAATTTTGACATATTTGTAAATCCTTAAAGTATGTGTAGCGCAACATCATCTTTGTAAAGATCTTTGAAGGCTTTTTCATCTTCCTTGAAAATGTTTTTTTCATGTGCACTAATTTTCAAACTTAATGCATTTTTGTTCATTAAACATAAACCTTGTCAATGTCCTCCCAAGCTTCTGGGCAAGCTCTAGCTAATCTTTCAACACCTTTTTCACATTTCCACAAGTGTGATTTAAACGAGTGCATGGTTTAGTTCATGAACATTAACCTTGTGAAGGTCCTCCATTGTTTATTTATAATCCTTCAATTTGTCAACAACATGAAATAATGGAAATTAAAATTAAAAAACTCAATAGATTCAACATGAAACACAATATTTGTGATAAAGAGAAAGAAATTTGGAATTTTCCACCAAGCATATTTCACCTTGCTTTTATATAGATTTGAAATGTAATCATCATTTGCACAATGATTGGCATACATAATTCTTATCATTAATGATTATAAAAAATCTGGTTTGTTAATAAATATTTCATTACATGTGACAATTGGATAATGAATACTCTTGTTGTTGCATTGAGCCACAAAGCCCTAAAAATGTAGGCAAGGAGAATGACAACAATAGTGCAACAAGGGAACCGACCTTGATTAAAATTTGTAGCCAACTCCTGGATGCAAATATGAGCCAAGGGAGAACTAGTCCATCAGGTTCCCTGCATTTATGCAAGACTTGCAAGGTGGTTGTGAAGAGAGGTTGAGTGAAAGGATGCAAGTGGTCCTGATCCAAGGTTCGCACAATGTGTCAGCAAAGGAAATTGAGGCTGGTTTGAGCTTGCAATGGTACTTTGTCCGAACTTTCCTCTTATATAAATTAATTAAATTCTTTGCTTTGTCCAACTTTTTCTTCCGTGGTTAGCTGCTCAGAAACATCGTTCAAAATTCTAGTGCCCCGTAAAGTGATGGCACATGCCCCACGTTAGTGCTAGGCTCCAAACTTAAGCTTGTATAGGTTCTGCACTTGAAATTTTTCCTGTGACCGTGAACTTTTCAGCCTTTCTAGAATGAATGTATTTTGTCATTGTTTGATAATGCACAGCCTGTGTCAGGAGCTGTAATTGGGGGTTGTTAGTGCTTGGACTAGTGATTTTTTTGTGTGGCTGAAATTGGCCATTTTGCTATTAAAAAAGGTCCCAAGCAAGATGGTGAAGGGAACTTTTTGGAAAATTTCCTAAAAAATTGTCACCTTTTATGGAAGAAGAAAGTTATGAGAATCCTAAAGTTTTATACTTGCCTCTCTGACCTCTAACCTAATATTGGATTTCAAAAAAAGAAATCTAAAAAGCTGCCCAAATCCTCCCAAAAAATTGGGCAACTTCTATTGTTTGGAGGCTTATTTGAAGCCACCCTCTAAATACGGCAACCTTAGATATTTTTTCCTTACAATATGGTGACTCAGGCCCATCTTTTTCAAAAAATTCCCTTTGAACCTTCGGCAGGGGCCTTTTTTTTCCCCCCATCGCCAGGTTGTGAAAATTTGCCACCAAAAAAAATGCACTACTGGCATGGAATTGTCTGCAAAGGGTGAAGCAGAATCGAAGTTGAAAAACAAAGTTTACACCTTGCAAGAGCCTCCTCTTCATAAATGTTTGAAATGTGTATTATTTTCTTTTCCAGCTTTTGACATAATCTCACTTCTCAGTGGTGACCATCATTCTCCCAAAGGAGCTAGAGCAACAACACATTTGTACGCATTATCCAATTTTATCAACACCTTTCTGTATTTCTGGCTATCTATCTATCTAGTGCCTACGTCACACAATCTACCAAATTGCTTCAATTTTCTTCAAAACTGGTGCATTTTCTCCCAAAAAATGCAACAAGTGATTGCAATCTGGTGCCAAATTTCATCACTGTTTCGCCACTTAAAAGAAAGCTGAGTAGAACTAAAACTTTGGCAGGAATTTGTGGAAATCTATCAAAGCTTTGACAAATTTTTAATTTGTTTTCTGGGAGGAAGATCACAATTATAGTTTCTTGGTGTTACACAAGAGCCTGGAGTGTAAGCTCAGGCTGTGAGAAAACCAGGATTTGAGTAGCTTTGTGAACTACTTCTAAAACTAGTGCAACCAGCCAAGATTTCATAGGGCCCTAAACCTGCAGTCAATCAGATCAACTAGAATCACATGTAAAGCAGATGCTACCTTAATGTTCCCTTATGCCAGCCAGAGAATACATTATGATATTTGACCAATATAAGAATTTACTTGAGATTTGAGACATCCAGTAAAGGAATGAAAACACCAGTGACAATTGTACTAGATGAACATTCGGTGTAGGTGGAGTGTTAGGATGTGAAATGAGGGAATGGAAGTCAGTTTTCAACCTGCTTCCATGTTGGAAGAGAACCACAATAGTAGCAAAGCACCAGATTAGTTGTATGGTTTATGAAGTGTCTCCTTTTGATAAGAATGTCTCCACTACGCTCCTGACTCAAAGACAAAGCAGCCTGATCATAAGGGGGTTTAAAATTGTAACACCAAGATGATGCCGACTTTGGCTGTTGTTTGGTTGTGTGGTATGGCAGCTTGTAAAAACCACCACCAAGCTCAATGCATCAAATAATGCAACTTTGAGTGCATCAAGGTCAACATGCTGTTCTTAGAGCTGTTACCAAGAGGAGAACCTGCACGTCTGCAATTTTTAGAGCTGTGATTGACAGCAAACAAAATCAGCAAAACAAGCAGGGCATCTATGTAACCTTCTTCTGGCTTGTGGGGCAGCTGCCAGAGATAGAGCTATCCCTTTCCAGAGCAATGTAAGGTTTTTACAAGGTCAGGCAAGGGGAGGTGTATGATGATAGAGAAGGACTAGATTAGTATCCTACTTGTGGGTATCTATTATTTGAGAACCCTTAGCATTTTCTCTCCCACCTTCAGTCCCCATGGCGAAGGATAATATTCAATTATGCATGACTGATTTGTTGGAATAGCCCAGGTTGCATGATGTCTCGGATTGCATCCAAATGCAAATGCCATTTTTTACCTTGTTATAGGACTTCGTCTGTTTGCAGGTGAAGTTAGTGAATGTGATTTTATAGGTACTTCAAGGCACAGACTCTTGTGATAATTGAGGATGAAAGGTTTCATTGTCTGATATTCTAACAGGGAATAGTTGATGCCCCTCATGAGCAACACAAAAGTCCCTGGCATCTCTGAAAGCTTGTTCTTGTCCACCAGGGTTTTGCATTTGCCAATCAATATTTTTGGTTCTTAATTTCCTTACCACTTTATTTCTTGGTGCAATAAGGTAGGGCCATGTGCATTTGTCTTCTACAATCATTGTTGGGAAAGGCTCGTTGTCTTTTCAATGGCTAGAGATTGATGCATTATAATTGTGCGTGCAATTGTACTGTTTTCAGAGTTGGCTTTGCATTGCAGAGCTTTCTGTGCATCCACCGCAAAGTGATTGGCTTTTACATTGCAGGTCTTTAGCACAGTTTCCCGGCAGGGCCTTCTCTACCTGTTAGTGCATTGATGATTTTCATGTTTGCTGCAGAGTTCCAAAAATCCCCATGTTGACCTAGACATCAGCTATGGAACAGGAACTTCCTGCATTTAGACTCCATCGACTATATTAAACTGTAAACACAAGCTACTACAGATCATCTTCATTCTTTGGAGATAAAGTTACAAAAGCTTCACCCACACATCACAAAGACCTAATCTAAGAACATTCCTTCTGCTTCAAGGCTAACTTCAACACAATAGAGCATTGAACCTACAAAACATAAAGCTAGAATCTTTAGTCCAAAGAGGCAATGAAGTGTGAGATTGGGACAGTTGACCTTGAATGACTCATATAATGGTGCGGTTAATCAAGTTCTTGTGAGAGACAAGATCTAGCACACAGGATCCAGTTAGTGAGATTAGAATGCAGACCAACCAAATACCGTGTTAAATATGCATGTTGTTTCATTACTAAATAACATCACATGATGAACCAGCACAAGGTAATACAATACTGATTGAAACAAAATAAACATGACCACCTAGAGGATAATTAGATGAAATGCATAAAACAAAGTAGACAGCAAAATAAACTTCAAGCAGAAATGCGAAGACAGCTTAGTCTGCAACCACATCATATTACTGCTTTTTGTACATAGTTGTGACATGCCATGTAATATTGCCTGCCAACACCTACAACATCCATCATGTTGTAGTCTACTTTCCTGCAAGTTCCATCCAGCTTCTCTATTTAAACTATCTTGATTTGCTCTGCCAATATGAGGGCCATGGTTCCAAGTGTGAGCAGCAGCACATTATAGCCTCATGGAGTTACACTTAGTTGAAGTCCATAGTATCCCCACCACCTACAGTATCACTCTCATGGTGCACAATACTGTACTTGTCAGCAAGTGAACCTGACTTCCGCACATGGTTCATGAATGCCTTGAATTGTGTAGTAAGCTCACTGCTGTCAAGCAACATGACAGTTGTTCAGTACCATCAAACCCTAGAGGGTAAATTGTCAGGATATTAACTACTAGGCAAAAAAATTCATGAGCATTAAGGAAAAAAAAAGTGAGCTTCGGAGTTACATACTTGATCCAGTTGAGAGAGTTGATTGCATGAAGGACACTGTGAATCATGTCTTCATTGTGATCTACCTCTTGCTTCACAACATCTGGCTTTGTCTTATTTGTCATACTTTTCTCCAGAGGGTTTACCAAAGCATCCATAACTACAAAATAGAGATTAATTCATTGGAAGTTAGTATATCACATCCCTTCAATGCATGACAAATGCAATCAGAAGTTGAATGCTTGTAATTGTGTACCAGCCAGAACTGCTGCACCACATTTGTTTGCCAATTAGGATAAGATGAGATGGCATGGCATCTTTACATCATAGCGATCTACATGCCACCAGAAAACTTTAGTTATACAGCTAAAACAGAAGAAATATGGAAAAAGCTCTCAATATGGTACACAAGATTGTCTCCCAATTCCAGCACTGGGCTCTTGTGGAACACACCTGATAACCTAGAGAGGAGAAATGGTGTGATGAACTAAGATGGGTCAGTCTGGTCAAGGCAACTGTCCAGAAGCATATCCATGCACTCAAACACCCCTTTCTTCAGTTCTAACCAATCATCCACAATGTGCTTAATGGTCCTGAGTCAACTATTCTTATCAGCTCTTTCTGCACCATCCAACAGACATCCCTTTTAGATGCTATGGTTTTGAGCAGTACAATCACTTGTACTCTTTAACTATAAGCTGTGAATAATGGAAAGAGCTGTGCTAAAAATTGTTGGAAGGTAGACTGGCATACCTTCACTACTGTCTGGTCATAGAGAAGAGGGAGCAAAGTAGGGAGCAAGTCTTTCACAAGCTCAGGCTTGTTATGTGCTGCTGTGCTCAAAGTTGACATAGCAGCCCTTCTCACACGCTGCACCAATTCAATCACAATTTCAAGTTTCAACTCTACCACTTATAAACAAAAAAATTCTTAGAATGAATAAAACTATCACTGTGATCGATTCAAAATACCAAGCTCTGATTTCATGTGACCAGTGAATAGAGCTCGAGATGCACATCCAAAACATTCAGTTTCTATAATTACCATCAAAAACAATATCTTTCATTTAATGTACAAGCCTGCCCCTAAAGCTACCTAGGTTTGGAAGAGACACAAGGTTACTTACCCTATCCTCATCTGTAATGAGCAACAGAAATGAAGCAAGACATGGCTTTATATATGCATCAATTGGTTGTGGCCGCAATTGTGTACTTTATTGCAATCACCACAGTTGCCCTAGTAAAGGCAGAGGAACTAGCTGTGTGGTCCTGCAAAGCCATGATGCAACAGTGGATTAGCCAATCATTCCAGCCCAAGATTAGCATCCATGGTACCCAACTAAAGGTGCAAGGTGCCAGTGTGAAGAGAGTCACAAAGTTCTAGAGATTATATTACCTTAAGGGCAGATCCCAACTTCTCAGGTTCAATGAACACCAACTTTCCCAGACACTCAGCCACCACATTCCAAACACCTTCTTCTTCACTCTTTTAGTGTGTGAATAGAAGGTTCAAAATCTTTTGCACATCTGAATCTCTTAAATCAACTTTGCCCTCTTCATTCAAAGATTGACGTGTAATCACCTGGAATCCCAAGACAGAGAATGAGAAAGAGAGTCAGCACCCTATCAAACCAAAACGAACAGGAACAAAGACCAACAACATGTATCCATGGGCCATAAGAATCAATCCCAAAGGTAGACAGGGGTTTTCACCTCCTTTAAGGAATGTAGAAGCAAATACTGTGCCAAGTTTCCTACAGTAATGTTCCTCAGAGCATATGATGCTGCTGCTTTGATTTCTTAAGATGGAGATTGGAAGGACCAATCACCACCCCTTCTATGTTGGCATGAGCACTCAAGTCTTTTCTCCTTCCAATCTCACCCAAACATAACAAGGATAGCAGCTGTGTCTGTAAACAAGGCATTAGTTGTGCAACAATTAGAAGGTACCCTTCCACCAGTTTCATTCTATAAAATTGTCCATGTACTCAGCAATATGTTTTACATTTTGCTTGAATGATTTTGCTGATAGAAACTCAATACAGGTTAGACATGAACCAGAACCATGACATTGACATTGGAAAAGACCATGGGAATTGGGACATTTTGATTCCAAGGTTGACAGTAGTCAGTTGAGGGATTTATTGCATAAGTACCATTACTGATTCTGAGGGTGGTGATCAACATGGCTACGGTTGAGGAGCACTTGGCATCTCCAGCTGCCAGGCACAACAAAGCTGCACACCATGCACTCCAAGCTTGTGAAGTTTGAAAATAAAAAAATTCTTGTAGAGATCAAAGGAGAGGATACCTTTCTAGGTACCCGCAGGCTGTTGCTGGGATGGATACATAAGCCTGCCATTGAACTGACTTTCACCAAGCCCAGGTTCAGAACTACCAATTCCTCCAGTTTGTTGGGACTGTAATTCATTGGAGCCTCCATCATCCAATGCCATTGCTTCCTCAGCAGGCAAATCTTGTGTTGAAGGTAGAGAAACAGAGCGGGAGGGAGAAGGGGTTCTTATTACTTGTGCTTCCAGGTCTCTTTCTGGACTACTGAGTATACCAATTGCTGGTGCAACCTATGATTGGGGTGATGTCACACCAAGGTTCACATATACAAATAAAGAACTTGGAAGGTGATCTCATGGTTCCAAAAAATAAAATGAATCAAGATTAAATTGAAAGGACATGCTGGTGTGCATTCTTTAAACTAAGATTCTCTCGACAAATAGGACATTTATTGTGTGCATTAATCACACCATAAATACACTTCCTGATAAAAAAATGTGACCACAAAGAGTTGAAGTTTCTAATTTAATTTCATCTGTGCAAATAGGACAACTTATTTTGAGTTGTTTTTTATAAATTCAATATCCACTTTTTTATTATCTTCATTTCCACCCCAAATTTGAATAATCTTGTGAAAATTCAACAATCTTCCATGCTTCATGTCATGTACCATAGACACCTGCACACAATATTCAATTGTAAAATAAGAAAACAATGAACATAAATTCATCTTGCATAATTTTTGCAATCAAGAGACAAATCTCTCCAACAATGTCATTTAGAACTTCAATTAAAAACAAGTTTCATAAAAATGAAGATGAAAAATTAATGACAAATTCTTTTTATTCAAAACAAGTTGAAAACATGATGCATAGTGAAATTGAGTTAATTACATTACAATACAATATCAAACAACAAGAACAAAAACTTGAACAATTAGAAATAGAATATTAATTATATAACACAAGTGTTAAACAATGTATAATTAAAAGAACAAAAAACTCTGAATCAATGAAAAAATTTAAAAACATATGGGAAAAAATGAAATAGATGACATGAATATGGTAACTTCAATTTGCAACTCAACTCAAATCACATTCAAATTGCAACAAAGATTTGCAATGTTATCACACTAAAATCAAAATACCCAATCCAACATATAATCTTACCATGGGGCCTTGAAGCAATGGTTTTCTTTTGAAATAAAAAGTGTTAGGAGGCGTTACATTGACTAGTTGGTGTGAAGACTAATTACGATTATGGAATGACATTATATGCACTAAGCAGAAATGAAGAGGTGGAGGTTCATAAAAAACAAGATTGTGGCACAACTTGTGGTCACAAGTGTGGAAAAAACATTATTAATCCAACACACTGATGTGATTCACCATGCTTTGGTGGGTGAAGACAATGTTAATGCATGGATGGTGCGAAGCCAACCCCATCCTGGTGTCATTTATAATATTCATGCCCCTTTCACTAAATATGCATCTTGCACATGCAAGTGGGCATTGCATGGAAATTTATGCAAGCACTAGGTTGTTATCAAGATGTGTATTGACCTTACTTTGAACAATATCATTGCTATTGCGACACATGGTATGGAATTAATTGTAATGGGTTCAAGACAATGTTTACAGACCCAACATACTCATAGGTTGGTGATGACTTTTTAAAAAAGTGAAGGTTACTACAAGGAAACAATTTAAAATGTTAGTGTAATAAGCATTTGTGGGTTTTTGGACATGGATGATAATGGCCCCTTTTCTAATGATAATGTTAACATTGATGAAGCACATGTATCATCCACCCCCATGGAGTGGGCCTTATCTTGATTATGTTAGGAGTTAGCTAATGTCCAATTTTGTGACCATGCAACATCATGTTTACAAATTGTTGCATTAGAGATCCAAGCCCTTCATATGATTCAAGCCAATGAATTAATGCACCCTATTATGGTTTTCAATCAAGTGGAAGATGGCTTGGGCAATTTAGTTAATCACCTCAAAAATTAGCATAAAAGTATGTTGTACCATGCAAATTCCCATAAGACAAAGATTTAGGAATAGATGAATGTTGTACATTTGTGTGGTTGAAATAAATATTGTATTTTGTGCGATGCACTTGTGATTGCCAATTGATTAAACTTCTCTTAATGTTGTAGGTGAAGTTTTAACAATTTTGATATAAAAAACAAGTTATTAAAAAAACCTAATAATTCATTATAAAACTTTTCAAAATATTCACATAAGAGAAAAAAAGAATAGATATGATGATTTAGAATTGATAATAAGGGTAACACACAAATGAATTAAGTCAAATATGATATTTTTAATATGTCCCAAGATGACATTTCAAGAGAAAAATGCAATGCTTTTACATTAGTTTGATATGGGTATTGCAAATGTGAATTAAGAAAGATAAATTTTATCAATCCATCTTGGGGGTATTGCATTGATGAAATCAAACAACTTCAACCATCCTAAGGGTACTACATTTCACCAAATTAATCCAGTGCATATGCAAATATATTGACGAAGGTAATGCACAAATGAATCAAATGAATTAGTTTTTTTTCTAAGGGTATTTTATGTCCTAAAAATATTATAACAATTTAATATTACCTTAATGGGGACATTGCAATAACTAAGTTCCAGATATAAAATAATTCAAGCCCTCTTGAAGTGGGTATTGAATTTCAACAAAATGATCTAATGTTTAAGTATTACCTTACTATGGGTATTGGATTGTCCTCAAAATATTGCAATCCTCAGATATTACCTTCATGAAGGTACTGCATTGATGTACTAAATGATATGAACCCTGACTTAAGGTATTGCAACTCAACAAATAATCTAGTGCATTTCCCTTATAAAGGTAATGCATGGATGTTGTGGATGAAATAAAATAAGTTAAACCCCTTTTTAAGGTATTGCATTTTAACAAAATTTAATACCTTTATGTATATATTATCATTAGGGTATTGCATTGATGTAGTATATGATATAAACCCATCATGAGGGTACTACATGTGTCCAATGCATATGCATTACCTTAGTGAGGGTAATGCATAAGTGAATCAAGTTGATAATTTTTTTTCTTGAAGGTATTGCATGTCTTCAAAAAGTATTCCAACAATTACATATCACCGTAATAGGTGTATTACACTATTGTTGTCGATGACAAAATAAGCTAAACCATATTTAAAGATATCTCATTTAATCAAAATGATGTAGAACTTAGGAGTTACCTCTATGTAGGTATTGCATTGGTGAAATATATGAGATAAAATAATTATCACCTCTTTTGAAGATATTGCATCCCTCTAGAGCAATTGCATTACTCTTATGAAGGTATTGTAGATGTGAATTAGGCTGATAAAAATTAGCTTGAGGGTATTGTATATTATCAAATTAATCCAGTGCTTATGCATTACCTTCATTAGGGTAATGCACAAATGAAGTTGACATGATATTTTTCTTAGGGGTATTGTGGGAATGCAATGGATTATATAAAATAATCCAAACCCTGAGTTCATTTTATCCATTGTCATCTGAATTTTAAATAACACAACACTCCCTCAAGTTTTTGACCAACTCCCACAAATGACAAATTCATCTCATTTTTAATAACTTAAGCAGTCTCCAAGAGTGCCTCTAGACCCCATTGGCTGGCTACACATGGGTTATAAACTAATAACTCGCATGTGCAGACCTCGCCCAACACATAATTGGGTGACTCCATAAACTATGTCCACCATTTCAAACAATGAAGAAAAGGTTTCAGCACTCCCACACTTCAACTATTTTCAATAGCCTCGTAGCTCTAGCTGGTCACCTAGTCCATAACCTTATCCTTGAGCTCATGACCAACCCAGGAATGACAAGGAATCTCCACCACCTTTTAAATTGAAAATTGATATTCCTAAGAATAACAAGGAAATCTTTGCAATCCTCAAAACAAAATTCAATGAAAGTTCTAAAGAAAACAAATCATCAGGACACAAGTTGTAACAATAACAATGTTGCTTTGCTATCTCAAAAGTTTGTTTTGGGGCTCTAGAAGGTCTCTAACAAATCTCAAACCAAGTCCAAAGGCCATCATTTTTGACTTGACAATCTGTATGTGCAGTTTTGACCCATATTAAAATTTGAAAGAATCAAGAATTATTATTTATTATTACTATTTTAGTTTTCTTCTGGTACTCAATCAAAGGAGTCAATCAATAGAAGCACTTGACAGTGGCACAGAAATTTGCCCAAAGCCCAGTGACACCTAAAAACTTTTGAGTAAGAAAAAGGTCTGCCAAAATGTAGACATTCAAATTTTTGTTTTACAAACTGTAAAAAACACTTGAATTTTTTTTCACAAGCCTAATGTTCTGAACTCTCTACCAAAGGCTTTTTAATAAGATACACCCAGCACCTCACTGGCAACAGAAACAAACCAGCTGATCAAAATCAAACAGCAAAAGCTGCTGTCGCCTTATCTACTACAACCCACTATTGCTTCTGAAAAACAAAGGCTGTCCCAATATGGCAAATCCTTCAGGAAGAAATAATACACATGAGGCGAGTTGAGGAGACATCAAGCAATTTGTGTAATGATTTGGTTCATTGAGCTTGCCTGGTTTGTTGTCATTTGCAAGGGTGAAGGGAAAGGACTTACATCTGAGGAAATGTCTCAGCAGTAAGCCCTGGATAGTCGTCATGTTTCAGTTCCAACAGTTTTAAAAACTCCTGGTGGGACCTGTTGGGTCATAATCGAATGGCTGACCTGCTTTCACAAACCTCCCTTTCACCCTCTTCCGTATATCGGCTCGTTCCTTTCGGGATTCATATCGGATCTTCTTGTCAAACCTTTTGTTTTTTTTAGAACAGATGCAAACAACAACAAAAAAAGCAACATCAACGTGAGTGACAATTATGACATACAAAAATATCAATAACTGAAAAAATTACTATTGCAGAAAAAAAAGATAAATGGCAAAGCCATCACACACATGTTATGGCACTGTAAGTCATGATGGTATTGAGTGTTTTTTTGGTTTCCATACTTGCGGTTCTTCTTCTTCTCCTTGTATCGAAGCATTGCTGAGTCACGAGCCTGCGTAAGTGCTCCACTATCAGGGCTTGTAGGTCCCCAGGAAGGATCAGCATTTATTAACATGGACGAAACTGCAGTGGTGCAGTCATAGTAATCACCACTATCATCGCCACTCAGTCCAGAGAGTGAGAGTGACAAGCTTGACCCAGTTGGTCTCATTACCAGTTGTTGCATGTCCATGTTAAGATTCTTGCTTAGTCCCATTGCACCCATCATCATCATCCCAACTTCAGTCCTCTCTGGAGATGGAGGTGGTCCAGCTGACCTGCTTTCATAGACCTGTGATTGGGAGCCACTCATGGCACCCTGCAAGAACCAGAAAGTGTGCTCTAACAAGCGGTCATAATCAACTCTTTTGTTCTTGAAACAAACCTGCGACACTGTTCTCTAGTCTTCTTAGTACTTATGACACGTAGAAAACCTCAGAATCTCATTCCATTGCACTGTTGTGTTCATGATAGTGTTTACAACATGACAAAGCTCTCCTACTTTTATTGCACACAATGGCATGAATTCTCTACTCTGCCATATTTGTATCATGTGAAAGAGATGATGTTATCAGCAATAAACAAAATGCAGAAACAGAAATTTGACAAGAAAACCATGTGATGAGAGAGAGAGAGAGAGAGAGAGATGATTACATCAGTTGTTGCTTCAAGAAGCTCTGACTCTGGGATGCTTTGCACGTGCTGGTCATGCGGCTTCTCATCAACAGAGTCTTGGCCCAAGGACACAGTGCATCCTGCTTCTTCTGCCTGTATGTCATCAAAGCATGCAGATGACATACCTTGTGTGCATGAGAAAATATCTTCATAATTATCAAACGAAAGATCTGCCATGCTGAAACCCTCACATGGATCCCTGTCTTCTTCTCCTCCTTTGCAAATTCCAAGATCCTGCATGTTTTGTCCCCATAGCTGCTGCTGCTGCCCCCATCCACCCACCACCAGAGTCATAACAAATTCATCAGATATGGAAAAATTGTTCACTCCACACTTTGCACAATAAACAGATTTCATTCAAATCACAAATCTGCTCACTCCATATCTTATCAGGTATGAAATGCTCACTCTCATCACTCTGCGTAAGATTTCCTTCAAATTGCAAATCTTGTGTACTCTGTCTTGATACTCTGCACATAACTACCTTTCTTCCAATTGGAAATATGCGTGTACTCAGTCTGACAAACAGTGTACATTTACATGGGTTCTTCCCAACCCTAAAATGTGTGCCAGTTCCAAGAGGACAAAGTCTTGTGAGATGAACTTTTACTATAGGGGAAAAATAGAATTGTTGAAGCAAGTTTTGTTTGATTTAATCCATCTGCTGTTGGAACCATTTGTAGAGAATTTTTGTTGTCCAAAAATTCATGGGGATGAAGAAATCAATCAATGAAAATTCAAGATACAGTAATTTTTTGTCTATCAGCAAAAACCCTTGTTGAAACACAAGCAAACACACCTGACAAGAAGAGCTGGAATGCGAGAAAGCAGCATCTCCTCCTTGCATGATGAGACCATTGTTGTTGTTGCAAGCTTCAGTTTTCGGCAGCATCATCATCATCTCTAATGGGGTTAGTATCTGAGAGTCTGAAGAAGACTGCAAATTTGCAGTGGTGGTCGTGTCTGATTTGGAGTGTAGTGGCTGATTTGGAGATGTCTCTGGTTGCTGTTGTTGATATTGTTGCATCTGATTCTGATCCAAAACTGCTGCTGCTGCTTGTAGAGGTTGTGACGGAGATGATACAAAAGAGACCGGATGTTGTTTCTTTGATGATGATTGCAACAACATAGGAGCTTCCATCTGCTGCTGCTGCTGCACCTGCTGAGGGTCTAGAAGTTGCAGCTTCTGAAGCTGTTGCACTATTGCTTCTCTGGACTGGTGCTTGCTTCCATTTCCTCCCTTCCCCAACAGCACTGCTCCTCCTCCTCCTCCTCCTGTTGGCACTGGACTCTGTTACCCAATCCAGACCACAACAGACAATGATGCCCATGACTCAAACCCTTGATACCAAACGAAGTAAGACAGACATCATCATCAAAGTTTTAACAATTTGCAATTTTCTGGAAGCTATAATCAATGGGTTGGAGCCCTTGGTGTGCAAAGCTCGCTCTACTACAACTCTAAGATCAAAACACAAGTCTAGGGATGGATGGATGGATGGATGAACACATAAAAAAAGCAGGGATGCAGAAACACAAATGATCACAGATCTTGAGAGTTTTCTTTTCTTGAGCTTTCATGGAAAGAAAGATGGGTGTTCTCTCTCAGCTGCATGTCCTGCTGCTGCTGCTGCTGATTACCCTAAGAATGAGGATCAGAAGATATCAGATCACACACCCATCATCTGAAAGAACCCAAGAGCCATGAAGAACATCATGGGTGGTGGTACCTATCCTTGTGCAAGGAGAATGAAGAAGGAGAAGTTGAGAGAAGAAATTTTACCTTGGCAAGGAGCAGCGGCGGAGGTCCAGCACCAGATATGATGGCTGCAAACGCTGCTGCTGCAACTGGTCCAACCCTTCCTCTGCAGTTGCCGCTGCCGCCGCTGTTGAATCCTGCGAGACTTCGCGGAGGAGGAGGAGCTGCTGCTGCAGCGGCATGAGTGAGCAAGTCGCATCCCCAGAGGATGCTAAGCTCTGCTGCCGATGGGCAACCTGAAAAGCAGTCAAAAGGGTGACGAGTGAGGTGCTGTGAAGAAGCAGCAGAAGTCGCGACGACGACGGCGGTGGAAGAGGAGGAGTTGCTGTTGCTGTTTCTTCTTCTTCTCATTCTTCCATGGCTATCCCAGTCGCAGCTCTGACACAGCCCCACATTATTCTCTTCCGGGCATCGCACCGCCGACGGTCGCAAGTTGCATCCCTCGCACAGCAGCGTTCTTAGATGCCGTCGCGACAGCGCGTTGGCTCCATGCACATGACGGTCACATGACAAACACAGACGCGCCGAGTCGGCTCTACAGTACACTGTCGCTCGCCCTTCTCCACAGAAATCACAAGCTCCTCCTGCTCCTGCTCCTTCCATTCTCGATCAAACACTATTTACACTGCAAGATCCAAACAACCCGCAGCTTCATACATGGATCCGACGTCCTGTTCTCTCTCTCTCTCTCTCAGAGTGTCAAAGCTTTTCCCAATCGCCACGACCTCCACCTCAATCTCGACACTTCACAAAGATCTCTCTCTCTCTCTCTCTCTCTCTCTCTCTCTCTCACACACACACAACCCAAAAAAGAGAGCTTCAGAATCACACACTTGTACCACTAAGTCTTTTTTCTTTCTTCTTCACCAAACGGTAGACTGTTTTTCCATGACGAGAAGTTCTGTTCTGTTTCTAGTAAACTGCATGTCAACCTTCCATAACAACTAGTCTGGTTAATCTTCAACCCATGATGATGATCGTCCCAGCACATTCTCTTCCTGTTTCTTGTTTCTTGCTGCATGTGTCTCTTCTGTCCCTCTCTATGTCTGTCTGTCTGTGAGCGAGGACAGAGTATGTTGTTGTGTAAGGGAGGACGGAAGAGGGGAGCTTGGACGACGATGGCGATGGCGTTCTTGTTGTTCTTGTTTTCCTCATGTCCTCCTCCTCTTCGTCTTCACCGGTGCTCCTCTCTAGTGCAAACTCCAGGTCTCCAAAATTTGCAGGTTCCGAGTACTTTTTCTTGTGGGACTTGCTTTTGGGGAGGTTTTCGCAGTCTTGGGACTTGCTTTTTGGAGATATTTCGGCGACCTTTTCCGAGTGTCCAAGTCCCCATTATTGGCTTCTCAGTTCCAGATCTTCAAAATGAGGTCCCATGTGTGTGTCGCTCTCTCGTGCTCTGTCACTCTCTCTCCTCTTCTCTTCCCTCTCTTCGTCCCTCTCTCGCGCGCTCTCCCGCTCTCCGTCTCCTCTGCTTCGTCCAGATTTTTTCTCCCACTGCTTAGCGAGCAATGCAAAGGATTTTGCATCACAGTGGACTGGATTCAAGCAGGAGAAAGGAAGCAAAGAGGATTCAAGATTCAAGCTTAGACGCGAAGCTCTATATTGTATTCTGGGTACAGGAAAAAAAAAAGAGTCGAAGCAGCCCAGTGTAGGGGTAGTCGCGCGGTAGCAGCGAAGAAATTGAAATTCCAATCATAAAAGGGTAGCCAAATAGTAAAAGTAGCCATTTCACGATCGGGAAGCTTCAGAAGAAAGCAAAAAGAGGAACAACAGCTCTTAGTTTGTCACAATATTGAATTTTGCACAGAGATAGATAGATAGATAGATAATCTACGGGAAATTCTTCCACACCCCACCACCAGATTTCTTTTGTTCACTTCGCTGAAAGATAGGAGAAATCCAAGACGTCGATCGCAGGATTGAGATCAAGAGCCTGAGTCTTTCCTTTTATTCTGGCCCCAGCTGCAAGCCAAAAAAAAATCCCGCACCATCGCCGCCACCCATTTGGTGGGACTCGAGAGTCGGGAGTCGCAGTGGACGAGAAAAGACGAGATGGACGACTGGGAGGCTAATCATGCTTAACTTACTAATCAGAGGTAATTAGCAAGTGCATTATTATTATTAGAGCATCTCCAGTGGTGCTCAGTGTGTGTAGGGTAACCCCCTGAGGCAAGGTGGAGCCTCCGCAAGCCCAATTCTGGTAATGCCCAAGGTTTGTCAAGGGCATTTACGTGGTGTAAACAAAATGCCCCATGGGCTCTTCTGCTCTCGGCATGACTCTCACATACAGTAAAAAAAAATCTGAGCAGAGGTCTTTATTCGACCCTTCAAAATTATTCCTCACATCCAAGTTTAGTTATTTACTTTTTCCCAACCCCACCCATAAAACTAAAATTGGGACTGCAATAGGTGAGAGACTGACTACTAATAACAACCCACAAACTATAACTATTCTAACTAGGTGTTAGGCTTTGATGTGCCTTTTCCTAGGCTCTGCCATCCTCTACAAAAATGCAGGCAAAAATCATTTATGCAAACCCCCATGTTTTGACTTTTCTTCATCCAATTGTCTTTAGCAGGGGCACATATTGAGCACTAGTGGAGCTGCTCTCTAAGCTGACAAACAGCAAAAGTGTAGGGTGACACCCTATGGAATAGCAAAAAGGCATTCCCAAGATAAGTGCCTGCCAAAGTGTGGAGTCCAGGGGGCACTTTGTTTCGGGAATGCATTGCTCCTCCGTATAGGGCAGGCACTTATCCTGCTTATTTTGGGAACACCTCAATAGTCCACCTAATGCAGGCACTTATTTTGGGAATGCTTCACTCGTCTGCCTCACTCGGTCCACCTACAGCAAGCACTCACCTACAGCAACACCTCACTCCTAAAATAAAACCCTGGCAACACCTGTCCAGTTGAGTAAAATGGGGGAAATTTTGAAAAAGAAGGTTCAATGAGACTGCATTTTGCTTTTTGACAATGGCCCCCCCCACCCTGGTGCTTTACCCTACACCAAATCTCCTTTTCTCTTTGGTGCTCCCTTGCACACTGGTTTTACTTCAAAATTTTGACCACTCTTTTAGAACAGGGTGCATGTTTTAGTTGCTCCAAATGCTGGTCTTCCCTTTGGTCGTGTGATACCCGGCGGGTATCACAAGCCAAGTAGCATAGAAAAGTTTTCAGCAGGCCTGGCGCATGAGCCCTTATTGCAGTAAAGGCCTACTGCCGAGAAGGCCTTTTTAAAAGGGCTCACCCATGGACTTGCTACGTGCTGGAATGGGCCCTTAGCCAGGCAGCCAGCTCTCTCTAATATTGGGGCTTTGCCTATGGCCTTGCTAAGAGCTGGAATTGGCTGACCTAATGGGGCTCACTGGTGGGCATGCTAGGAGCCGCAATCGGCCCTAGCCTACTTTGTTGCAGCCATCCATCCATCCATTCATCCATACAGGTCTCTTCAATCCTGACCATCCAAGAAGATACTTAGTGCCAAGAGGACTGGTCGATGGTGGTGCCACATGGTCAATGGTGGTGATGAGCCATGTGCACTTTCTGTGTTGGGACCTCAAAAAAAAACTGACCATTTCTGGTAAATTTTTGGGGACTTTGTTATTTTTTTTTACTATCCGCTTGGAAGACTCTTTTTTACTACTCTACTAAGAAGTGCACTTTCTTTCTTTTCACTCCAATAAAGGGTCAGGAATTCACTTTTGTGTTCACACTGATTGGTCAAGAGCCTCTGTTATCTCTCCCAGGAAACAGGGAAAAAAGCTGTTACCACTTTAACTGGCTTTTCCACTTATTAAAATTTTAAAGTAAAAATAAATTGATTTGCTGCCTCTCTAGTGCCTACTTTCCCTATATAGGAGATGAATGTTTGATATTTTTCATCCAAAATCACATATTCATTCATCCATATGTGTTTTCTGTTGTCCTTCTGTTGTTAGGACAATTGGGTGTTTTATCCACTACATTCATTGTGTGTGTGTGTGTGTGTGTGAAAGAGTTGCAATTTCAGGTACTATGGAACTGTGATCCTGTATGGCCATTAAAGAGTTCAGGCTGATGTTGATGACATTTGATTCACATAACTGCATGTTCCCAATTGTCATTTGACATCACAAGTGGAACTTGGGGAACCAAAAGTGGAACTAGTAGTGTGTGACCACATGTCCCACCTAGGAGAAAACCTAAAAAGAGTACCTCAATAATATACCAACACTACTCACGTTCTATATTTTTGACAAATGTCATATTATATGTTACTTGTAAAACCTTGCATGTTGTTTGAATTTCTTAAATTTTTTAAAAATTGCATTGTCAAATTGATGTGCAATTTCTTCTATTAATCCTACAACAAGAAGAAGAAGTTCCTTTATTTTCTCCACTTGAAATAGAATTGTATTTGACTATGTTCATCATAAATGCAAGGTTTGAGCCCCCCCCCCCCCCCTTCTTTTAGGGGTAATTGCCACATGGGCATATTATGTGTCGCATTGTCCAACTACATGGCAAGGAAATACGGGAAAAAATTGGTTAGATATGATTTGCTAGAAGAAATATTTTGAGTAAGTTTTGGGGCTACAAGCTCTCAATATTTTTCATTTCTTTTGAGAATAACTAATTTTTTGTTTCCAAAATTTTGATGACAAAGCTATGTGGGGGAATCAAACCTGGACTCAAAGAGGCCCTAGCCATTGTAGTATAAAGCCTAAATTGCACAAATGAACACATTAATCTTGCATCTTCAGTATAAAAAACAAATATCAAGTCTTATTTCTTGAAAGCTCAAAAAAGGGTTTGAACTTGGTTAAAAGCTCACAAATCACCATATCCAAAAAAATATGGATTATGGCAAAGAGTAATTGTAGAATCCACATTCACCTCCAAGCTTTTGCACCATATTGGGTTTTACTTTCTTTCCAATTCTAAATTGTTGATCAAAAAGGGAAGTTCCACATGATGAAAAACTTATGGCTAAACATCCAAATGACTAGCTCCAAATGCTTGGTCAATCAATAGCCTCAAATGCTTGGTCATTAGTTTGCATAAAACCCAACTCATCTTTTATTAAACCAATAACTTGCACCACAATAAGTTTAGCTTGTATTAGAAAACTTTTGTTCAAGAATTTGTGATGAAGAAAAGGTCCTCCATAACTTGGTAAGCGGGTTGAAAGCAAATGTTTAATACATCACCAATTTAACATCATTTTTCATAAAATAAAGACAAACAAAAAAATTGAAAGGTTAAGGGCAATGGTGAAAATATTTTAGGAACCCATACCTTATTAAGCACGACCTCCTTAGGTTGGCAAAAGCTAATTTTGAGAATTCAAAATGAGGAACAAACCTCACTTTTAAGTTTTCTAGTTCTCGCAATATTGGGGGTACACAACCCAAATGCATCCATCAAATCTTGGGTTGGGAATCGGCCTTGCAATTTTATAATAAGCTAAGTGGTAACTTATGCACATTGTCATTTCATAGATGCCACAACCTTTTGAATTCCATGAATTTTTCCAATTTAATAAACTCCAAATGTTTTTTGAAGTTATGGTTGAAATAAACATACAAACAATGCAAAAGACTTTCAAAGTGAGGGGCAAAAGCATCCTTGAGTGGTCTCACTAGGAATGTCACACCTTAATTTTCCTAGACCCATCGAACTTTGAAAAATCATAGGAAACACTTCAATAAATATCAAGAATATTGTGTATTTTGATGTTTCTAATTAGTGCAATTAGAAAAAGTTTTAGGAATGTCACGTTGGTTTCTTTCCTTGAACTTTTTAGTTAAGAACACAAATTTGAAACATGATTTGAGAATTTTTCTTGAGAATGTTTTTCCTAAAGTAATTTGGAAGTCATATATGTTTGAGATTTCATTACGCAATTAACTAAGCACGTATAATTTAGTTATGAATTTCCAAAGATAAAGCTATCAAATTTTGAAGGGGCACTTTTGATTAGGAATACAAATTTTCAATAATTTCTAATTTTTAAATTCCAAAATAAACTTCAAGCTATATACTAGTGCTTGCAATTGATAAACATGAAAATAAATAAATTTATAGTTATGAAAACATTTAAAATAAAAGGGCCTAGGAAAATGATTTGGCCATTTTTGGTTCCTTAACCATTTGTTCAAGTGGTTCCTAGTGGTATCACCCAAGGATGCTTTCGCCTTGAAACACCAAAGAAAGGTTTGAGAAAAATTGTACCACCAAATTTGTCCAATGAACCATACAACGCACATTAGTGATGAATGGAACATATTTACTTTTGGATTTGAGCTATAACTCCAAATTTAAAACCTCAAAAGGTACTAGCCCCATCAACACCTAAATAGACCAACCTTGAAGCAAACTCCTCTTCCTTCAAACCATTTCAAAAAAATTCCTTATTAACAAAATTAAACTATCAATTCCATATCCAAGAAGCACATATTTCACATTCAACAATAAGGTAGGTGACACTAATCTTGAATAATGTATTCATCACACTTGCCCAACTTGCATTATCCATAGACTTACCTTGTCACAAGTAAAGGATACAAACTTGGTATTTTGGATATCAATTTTAATGGCCTTTCTTACCTTGTTGTTTATGTGTTTTACCATTTCCCGACTAGCTTTGTCAAACCAATGTTTGTTAGGGATAGATCAAAATTTCAAGAATTCAAACAAAAAGTGAAATCTTCAAAATCTATCATAAGCTTACCTTCAATCAAGAGATTGAAAATAGTGGCAATTTCAATATTTTATTATCCTCCATTATTTGACCAAGATTAAGTTGTTAAAAGATAGTTGTTATGGAAATCTTTGCATAAACAATTTCATTTTTTGCATGCCCACATTTTGGATCCATAAACCATTTACTATTGAAGTTTTTAAAAAAAATTGCATGCCTCTTTATAGAATCCCACTTAGCCATTACAACCTTGTCTTTCCTTTGAATTTTAATAAAAAACAACACATGTCAAAAGTTACCCATCTAGCTTCAATTAGAATAGGTTGTGCCCATGGCACTTTTTGAGCTTTTGAAACTTGTGGTTCACATCAATTTCACCTTTCTTATGTTTAAAGGGACTAGGGACAAGCCCATCCTTAATAGTAACAAAGGTTTTAGGCAGTCAAAAGGTTCAAAAGGAAATAAAAGGTATGCGTTATAATTCAAGGTGGAGTAATGTGCAATTTAGGGTTAGGCACACAATTTTTTTGTGCACTCACATTATTGGATTTAAATACATCATAAGAAAGAGACTCGATAGGTGTAAGGGCTGTTCTTAGGATTCAACCATACAAAAAAAAATTGTATTTAAAATTATTGGGCACTTGTAAGCATGCCAGGATGGTTATAACCAAAAATATAATACCTTAAACCCAAAGCCCGAATTAATTGAAAGCATAACTTCACAAGCAATAGATAATCCTTGGACTCTAAAATTTGTAAATTCAACAAAGTCTTGAAAGGGCCCACCTTTAGGATCGATGCACAACAATGCTTTTAAAACAAAATTGAAGTTGAAAATTGAGATGAATTTTTTTAAAGATATGTTTATTAATTGTTATCATGGGTCTGTCATGAAGCTATAACTTGCTATCCAAGGATTAGATATAATAAAATGAGTTGGGAGAAAGAAGGCTTGTCAATGATTGTAATTTGAACTCACATAATGCACATTAATAAGAGAAATTTCAAAAAGGACTCATCAAAGTTTGAAATCCTTCATTAGAATTAAAATTTTCATTATTTTGAAAAACATTGGACTTTGTTATAATGCCCAAACTTAACAAACCAAACTTTTATTTCAATTTTGTGATGTTATTCAAGTGGTAATCATCCATAAATGATAGTAGCCAAATTTGGTTATATTCAAACTATGAAAGTAGAATATGTTTCATGTGGCAAGAAAATTGTTATAGTTGACAATCAATGGCATTATTTTCCTGTGTACCATCTCCGCAAATTTGGGTTGGACGTGAAGCTATGGTACAAATTCTGTCTATAATTGTTACAAATCAAAGTTGTGGACATTGGTTGCTCCCAAATGTGTTGCAATTTACAATTTCAACTTGTCAAGATATTTGGAAAAATTTAGCATTCCAATTCAAAATTTGGAATTTTTTCCAAGAAAGAAAGTATTTAAGGTGAAAAAAAAAAATCTTTTTCACAAAATGGGGAATTTTTGCCACAAAATATGGGAAAACATTTCAACATTGTGACTTAATTAGGGCATTTTATTCGTTTAATTTCATTCTGAATGTTCATAGTTGATAACATGTTTACTAATGTTATAATGAACATTCCCCTAATTAATATGAAAAGCAACAATGGTTGGGATGAACTATTTTTTTGGTGAATTTTCATGTTGTGGTAAGAATTATATTTGATATTTTTGGAGTTTATGGAATATTAATGCAATTTTTCTTGAGTTTGAGGTTTTTGTTATTTGCCATTTTTTCAACCTCACAAAATTGAAAAAAAATCCCTTGTAGCAATGTGTGTAAATGATTGTGTGCTAATGTGTACTATATTGATTCCAGATTTTGACAAGTTTTCAAATGCAACATGGACACATGTGCATAACATGCATTATAGGGTAAATCAAACTAGAATGGACCAAAAGTGGCACAATAAGAATCCATTTTTGCATAGTTTTTAGTGTTATCAAAACTTTCACAATGAATATGTCAACCAAAAATCATTATTTTTGCAAAAACTATTTCTTTCTCTCCTTTCCTAATACATTATTGAATATTTTGAACGAAAAAAATTCCATCAAATTCAATTTTTTGATATTGAAAATGGGATAATGAATCATGGGGCTTTCAAAAGTACCTAAATTTTTATTCCCATTTGTAATCATGTCCCCAATAAGTTCCAACAAGAATTTTGTTTTCATTTTAGTCATACAACTTATGGTACAATACCATAACATATTTCATTTAATATTCCAAGAGTTTTGATTCCATTTGAAAAATGTGTATGGATTGTGACACAAGATGAAACACAAATTTAAAAGACCTTCAAAGACCAAAAGATGGTCATTTGGTTTTTAATTCTTTGTTATTAGCTTTTTATAACAATGTATATTATTATATTTATGAGTCTCTTTTATAAATTTACTTATTAATTAGAGTTAAAAGACATTGCCGTAATAAGAGGTATTGGATTTTTGTTTTGTGTGCAAAATTTGACAGTGTAGTTTGCTATTGCCTTGTATTTTGGATTAAAAGTTGGAAAATATTTAATTTGGGGATCTTATTTATGGAAAAACCAAACAATGTGATTCAAAAATCATGGTGTGGTTGATTGCCCATCATATTCTACCATATTCATTTTTTAAAATCTTTATTCTACATCTCCTTATTATTTTCCAACTTTTCTATCTTCATATAGCTTTTCATCTTTTTTAAAAATTTCCTATTAGCTTTCCAACTTCTTCATCTTCATCTAGCTTTCCACCATTTTGTAACTTTTTTCAACTTCTATATAGTCATGTGTTTTAATCCATCAAAGCTAAAATGAACTACCTTCTTACTTTGGCTACCTTATTTTACATACAATTAACCTAATACTAAAACACTTTAATTAAAAAAGTAAAAATAAAATGTAAAAGATAAGATGTGATAACCTTAGATTAAAATCCATTAAATCTATTCTTACACAACTATGATCTTCTTTTCTCACTTCAAACAACCCATTTTTTTTAGAATCACAAACATATAGTGATAAAGATTAGTAGAATGAAGGAATGAACCCAATAAACAATTTTTTTTTAAAAATTATTATGCTTCACACATAGGTTTATTTTATCCTCCTAGATTTCCTCCCTTTATTTTAATTTCTTTCACATATCCTATGTAGTAACAAATTATTTTATCTTTTAAAAACTAACCATTTTAATGGTTTTATCTCATAGTAAATAAGAGATGATAAATATGAATCGAAAACTAATAATTAAATCATTACTAAAAAGCCTTTTAGGCTAGTTAGACTAAAAGATATACCCATTAACAAAAAATATTATTGTTATTATATTTAAAAATTAACTTCTGATTATTTTGTCATGAAGGTAATCCATTAACAATACTTCCATCCAATAACATTTCCATTTCAAAATTAACTTTTGATTATTTTTGCATGTGATGATAACAATTGTCCATTAACAAAGGTTTTTCTTTGCACTAATTTTTAATGATTTTTAACATTACGAAAGTAAAACATAAAATGACATTTGATCAATGTAATTATGCTTGAAGCTTTTATAAATTAATTGTACATCCCTTTCCATTGCATCCTTCATCCAATTTCTTATAATCAAATTAGAAAAATGTGCTTGTATAGTCAAAGGAGCCACTCTTAATATAACAATGCTTACATGACATGTTTACAAGTTTAATACATTAATTGATTTTGAATATGTGTTATATTTGTGGTGTACCTTTTTTAATATATCAATCTAACATTTGAATAAGCTTGAAGTAATTGAATGAATATAAAACATATTTCAACACATTTTAAAGTTCATAATTAATATTTTTCAACACAATGAAACAATGCATTAAATCATTGTTTTATTCTACTTAAATTTTTTTCCCCAAAACATTGTTATAACTATTTAAGAATTGTTTTTGGTTGCTAGGACTATTTTTTATTTTGTTTAAATTCATAAAGGATTGCACTTTTTTTGCAAAGGTGCAAATGTTGAAGATCAACATTTTTGGATTTTTTCTTTTTCATATATCATTGAATTGAGTGTGGCCTTATATCTTGGATGGGAATGAAATTGGGGAAAACCTTGTTCATTTTTAAATTTTCCATCATTGGGAGGTTGTGCATCTTTAACAAAATTGAGAACTTGTGACATGGTTGTTGAAATTATTATTTATAGACAATAACTTTCACAATTTTTTCAATCATTCACATATTATCAAATCTTGAAATAAACATCTACATTCATTTTTGAAATGGGAAAATTAAAAATGACATTGAAACCTACTTTTACTAATTAAATTTATCCATGCATTGAACAAAAGGTTAAGCTCTATAAAACACACCTTCATACCCTCCATGAAGTTTGCACAAAACATCATTGTTAAAAAAAGAAAATGTTATCAACCATACTAATCATAATTTTCTAACCCATTTTCACAATATTTCACAAGGATACACATCAAATTTGTCACTCCTAATTGAAAATATTGAACACATTCATAACTTATTAAATTTTTTCATAAAATAACAACTTTTATTTTCATGATGGAAACATATATTGATCATAATTTTTTTTGCAAAATGTAATGCTTATATCCACATGGTAGGTCCCAAATGTCTATCATTATTTGTGTAAGAATTATCATCCAAATTTCAAAATACAAGCCAATTGGTTTATAACAAAGACATCAAAATGTAATGGGTTATCACACAACTTTTTCATAGAAGTTTTTTAAAACTTACAAAATTTAGTCTACAAAGATATAGTTGAAACTTATTCACACAAAAAATTGATTCCAACAATGGAATACATCTTACAAAAATTGAATGTTTTACAATAAATACCTAGTAAAAAAAAAAAATCATTCAATTTATCATTTTCAAATTTATCAACATAAAATGAATCATTTGTGTTGAATAATCACAACCGTATAAAATTTCAAGTGAGGCCATGCACTAAACAAACATTAA